>JAVTVY010040567.1:0-18230 GCA_036873755.1 Hanleya hanleyi | reverse complement strand
ATCAGATCCTCTGTTCATATGCTCAGTTCTTAAGCAGATCATTTAAGAGTACGGCAAGTATCAGAAACTATATCAGTGGTGTTAAAAAATTGCACTTGGTATTAGATATTGTGTTTCCAGAAGATAATTTCCTCCTAAATTTACAGCTCAAAGGTCTAGCAAGGTTGAACCCACATTGCCCAAAACAAGCTCTTCCGATGACACCACAAATATTAAGGGAATTCATACCTCTCTTAAAACCCCACGACCCACTGCAATCTTCTCTCTGGTCTCTGTTCTTATTGGCATTCTTTTTAATGTGCAGAAAATCTAATTTGATTCCTAACAGCGAAGCCTCTTTTGATCCGACCAAGCAATTAACAAGGGGTAACATATCAGGTGAAGGGGGCTTACTGATCATCATCAAATGGTCAAAAACGATACAATATGGGGAAAGAGAATTGCGATTCCCGGTGCTAGCCATATCAAACTCGGTGTTGTCCACTGAAAGCTTATAAGAACATGCTGGAAAAGGTACCTACCACAGATGAGAATATGCCAGCCTTCTCTCGTATAGTTAGGAAAGGCATTACACGCCCTATTTCTGAAAATCTTAATTGCGAAAACTGGGCGTAATCCTGATCGCTACTCGACTCATAGTTTTCGACGTGGGGGTACATCGTGGGCATTTCAATCGCAGGTGCCAGGCGAGTTGATTAAACTAGCCGGAGATTGGCAAAGCGATGCCTACCTCAAATATTTAGATTTCTCATTGGAAGATAGAACACGTGTCTCATGGCAGATGAGGAGCCTTATTCAGACTGAGGAGCTAGGCTAATAACAATTTCTTCTTATGTTACAGCACACCACCGGAAAGTGGCCATCATATCTGACTCAACTGCTAAATATGTGGATGAGATTTCGTGTACACAAGTACTGGCATTCCCAGGATGCACTGTTGCTCGCTTGCTTTACAAATTACAGTCCATTATTACAGTAGATGGCTTAAGTCATGTGATCATTCACATGGGTACTAATGACTTAGAGCATAGCAGCATACCTCAGATATTAAGAACATTTTCTGAATTGTTTGACTACATTCAGAGTCACTGGCCAGTCACCCTAGTGGTGTCTAGTATTCTCCCACGACCAATAGATTTCCCGTCGCGAGGCTTGGAGCTAATTAAGCTCAACGGAGAGTTAAATTTGTTATGTCAAGCAAGGCATCTTCAGTTCCTAAGGTCTTATAGGCCATTTCTTCATCAGGGGAAGTCTATATCTGCACTACTTTCGCCTAAAGATGGCCTGCACCTAAACCGCAAGGGGACTAAATGCTTAAGAGCTTTTTTCATCGGGGTAATTCGTCATCTGTGGTAGGTTGGTCTGTTTTTCCTCAGGCAGTATGGTCTTACACAAGTGTTTAAGCTATCCAGTGGGGCGACGGCCTTAGTACATTGGTGTCCTTTCATCTTGTGGGATCTGTACGTGTCAGAGGAAAGAAGACTTATCAGTTACAATTGTGGTCACTGGTTTATTTTTTGGAGGGCCTGCGGCTTGGCGGGTATGTTTATATGTAAAGATGTACAGTTTTGTCGAGATTATTTTTGTTATTGCTTGTGTCTCGTTCACGCATCCGCGGAGCTCACATGATAATATGTAGTAACAGATATTATGATGAATTCATGTTGTGAATACGGTAATTTCCCTATTAATTCACCTTCCAAACTTAATTCGAAAACGGTCGATTTTTCCGCTGTCGTGATTTTGTCCATCCTAATAAAACGAACACGGGAGCATTTTCAATATCCGTGAAACAATAAATTCGAACACTCCCGTTTTCGCCACGGAGTTCGTGTCGATGAAAGTAAAGTGAATGTGTTACTAGAATCTCGTATAGTATATCGGCGTATGCTATTATTTGTAAGCGCAGAGAAACAACAGGGAATGGTACAATATAATCAGACTGAATTACTATTACTTACAGTCTATAAGGAATAAAATTGATTCAATTAACTCCGCAGTCCTGTAATTTTATCCTAACTTGATCGCGTTTCGCCGCAGTCGGGAAAAATATATACGGTAGTCCCCGCACGTGGTCGAGTGTCTGCACACGGCCCGCTATTGAATCATTCTTCACTTTCCAGCCGTTCGTATATCAAATATCTTTCTTTAAACCAGCATTCCTTTATTTGAAAAACACGGTGAATATTTTCCGAGAAGGCAGATCTGCATGCGAATGAATTATGTTTGAACGGAACATAAAAATCACCGACAACGGTGATCGACGTGACACGGTCTAAGGAAATTTTCATGGCGCTCCTTTTCTGTTGAAGTCTTTACGGTGGTTCATCGTCCCTCATTAATTCATGCCCCCTTTAACTTTTATACGTTGGTGATTAAATAGAATACATTTTATGCTAATATATTTTCAGATGAAGCCGGCTATCGATCTGACCTGGAGTCAACAATCGCATGCCGCGGTTGTAATTTCGATATTAGTGTTGTTTAGATTTTTTTTTTAGAAAAATGGAATAAATCCATATATGGTTCTCAGTACTGCACGGACAAAAGCATCATGATATTGAGCATATGGATATATTTTATAACTTTCCTCAACTAGATTCTCTGAAAGGCTGAATTAATTTCACTAAACCGTTGAGAAACGGGATTGTACATTTGGTAGATTTTTTCGCCATGACTCTTCGACCAGAATACAATCACAACTTACATAGATCGGTCTAATTTACCAGTTAATTGAGATGTCGATTTCTGTATATTCTCTGAAGTGGATCCGGTTATATTTACTGAGTGTATATTTATAAATTATAGAAAAGCTGCAGTCGGGCCAAATCTCAAATCAGAAAGACGATCGGATGCAGGTAAAAGTTTCCTTTTCAAGAATTAAGCACTGTTGAATGACTTGATTTTGAGTCGGCAGTCATACATTGTGAAACGGGAACTTTCAATCAAGTGATATTATTTAAATTACCATACAGTTTATGTGGAATACGAACAACTGAACAGCGGGCAACAGGCTCAAGTGAGTGGTGACGATTTGATACAAAAATGTAAAACGGATGCATATATGAGAATACAGCACTTTATTTTATTACAGGAGCACTACGATAACAATATATAACATAAAACAGCATAAAATAAAAGCATCATACATGTAATTTATTAAAGCACTGTTTACTGGCTTTAATTCATCCGAGATTAAAGCTACATGTTTTCAAATCGGCACATTCAGATGGACAAACTGGTCTCACTCGTCACTATCACTGTCGTCGGTAACGAACGGATCTTCATTTCCGGGGGGAATATCTTCTGCAGAAAATCCAAGGAAGTCTTCATCGTCAGAGTCGACCAACTGAAACTCGGGGATAGTCTTGGGGTTGTGCACCATGGCATCCTCGGTTCCATCCAACGCTGCCGTTATGCCAGTGACCTTGAAAGACTTTTTTATCATCTCCACGTCCTGGCCGATTCTGTCCCATGCAGCACCAATCCACTGAATCAGTTCTTGTTTGGTAGTTTTCGTAGCCGGTTCGCCCTTCTGCCGTAAAGCCATCTGTCAAAATTAAGCATATAACGAAGGTTATATATTGAACGGATGAGAGGTCTAAAATGATTGTTTTGCACTGTAATGAAACCGAATCGTTAGATATTAGGTGGTATACTGTGTAATAGTTGGACAAAAAAATATACATATTCTATTGCAAATAACAATTAAAAAAATCACCTTATCCCGCATGGAGTCGCACCACATCTCTCGGAGGTGTCCCTTGAACGGCTTGTTCAAGCAGACGTCCAGGGGTTGGGCCTTGGGTGTGCACCCACCGGGGATGATGGCCGGGGTACAGTAAATCTTTTCCAGTAGTCCCTCCACGTTCTCCGTCATGTGGGCACCAAAACTGTCCATGACGAGGAGGGCAACTCCAAATTCAATAACTGTGACACTGGCCATAAGGCAAAACACACCTGCTTATTTAGATAATTAGATAAACTTAAAATGAAAAAGTTTAACAAAATACACCTATCGTTTAATGAAACATAGACAGGAAATCACACAGTTGACAAACGTCAGTTTTCCCACAAGGGGACACAAACAAATTTCGCGATGTGAAGCGCCGACAACAATCATCTCTGCATGTGCTCTGTTTTGTTCAAATATAGTTATCATAAAGACTTACTCTTTCCGGTGCTTAATTATTAATTTCAAGCTTACGTCTGTTCACTATATTTCTTAATATTTTGGTTGTAACTATTTGCTGGTTATGTCACGTATAACTAATGTATGCTCAAATGTATTTATGTTTCTAAACTTTACATTTGAAATAAGATATGTAACTGATCAATCATTCTGAGGTGTCTATCATGGAATGTAATTGATGGGGTGACTTGAATGGCTGATGGATGACAATATTACTGTGTTCAATTATGTTCGATCGGTTATTTTCTCATCAGGCAATAAATGCATCTCATGTTAATGGTTGTAGTTTGGTTGCTGTTTGACAATTGTGTTGTTTTGGGTAAACACTGAAATCAATTAATTGGCAAGCAGTGAACTGTATTCTGAGTTAATTTCATACTGAGAAGTCTGTTATCTGATACAGGTATGAAGGAGAACTGAAATTTACTCAGGTGTTGATTCCGCGGGAATTGTAACTGATCAAGATAACAGTTGAGCTATGATTCAGCTCAGTTAATATAAGTTGGAAAGGGCTTGAACAAAGTCTCCTTTCTTAATGAATTTTGTTCAGGTGTTAAGTACGGCGGGAATTGTGACTGGGCAATATACCAGGTGAGCTGTAACTCAGCTCAGCTGGTACAAGCTAGAAATGCCTTTAAAAGAAGGCCCTGGCACTATAAGCAATCATATTTTGAGAAAGTAACCATTCGAACAGTTGAGTAAGAATTTCTACGATCTAATTTTATTTCCCTCCCACCCACCCCTTATGTCCATGTTGTTTATTTTCTGCACACGCCCCCCTTCCCTTACCAAAGACGAATACATTATATTGTCTTCCGAATGTAATATTGTTTTGTGGTAGTTTTATGGTAGTTTTGTGGTCATAATGGATTGTGAATACAATGTTCTGATTTGTTCTCATGTTAGACTTTTGGGATTCATTGTATTCGGAATGTCTTCGAACACCGATTGTATTCCGACTGTGTGTATATGCGCCGAAATATTTAAATTAGATTTGTATTCGAAGGTTTTTTAGCGGTTGAACCACAATGCAGAACCACAATTGAGATCGATGGACTAATTGCATGATTGTATTCGAATACTAATGGAATCATGTATTTCGAATACAATCACTGAATACAATACCATGCAACTGATGTATATAGCCTACAGGGCAAATCATCATCAAGGTATGCATGCAGTAACAATTTTTAAGCACATAATTGAGAATTTATTTCAGATATGAACTGGATTATTAATATTTTCCTCTCACGTACGCTGAGAAATTGTTTGGGAGAATTAAGATTGAAGAACAGTATTTGAAATAAACTACAGTAATAAATCAATGATAATTGTGAGCGGGGTCTTGTGAGCAACCAGTATGGCATCTGATGTACAGGATTTATGCACAAGAAGTGAAAAGTAATATAGGACCCAAATGTCATGATCAAATTTTTTTGTAGTTTTGGTTAGGTTTTTGTTAGGGTTAGGGTTTTGCTAGGGTATGTTTGGATCATCGTCGCCGTGTGACCAATAAGGTTAGGTGCGACGTTAAATTTCAAACAACCAACCAACCAAATGTCATGATATGACTTAAAAGGTTGTTGAAATTAAGCAAGTTAAATCACACTCACTCAATGGTCAAATTGTTTGATTAAGTTTATTAACTATTTCTTTGTATACATTATAAGGTTTATGCTTACTGTCTGTCCCAGATAATATATCCGAGACGTTTTCGACGATATTTCGGAGACAATTGATTGGAGGATATTGAAATTCACACAGGAGATAAACTAAAAAGTATCAATTTTATTCCAAAGTATCAAAAAAATCCTTCCAGTAGTTCTCAACAAATCGCGAAAACAAGAATTACATGGGAGATAGGTTATTTTTTGACGTCATGACGGCAAGCCTGCATGTTATGACATCGGCAGATCAACGTTATCGTAGACCTAAAATAACATGGTAGGTATTGGTGATTTTCGTCAATTCCCAACAGATTTTAATGAAATATGGGGGAAAAATTAGTATTTCTTAGTTGATATACTGTGTGAAGTTTCAATGCTGTACGATAAATTGTCTCCGAAATATCACCGAAAACATCTCGGAATATATTAGCTGGGACAGACAGTAATTTTGTCACAAGATTGAACAAATGCAATTTTTGTGAGAATATAAATCTAAATAGGCCAATCAAATGAGCTTTTTAAAAATAGTTTTGAAGATAGTGTAAATCTACAATCACAATATACTGGTCTATACCAGCATCAAGTTCTGTAAGAAAAAATACTGATCTCAATAACCTATCAACTTTAACTGGGTTTTAGATAATCCATACCATTTAGTGATTTGAAGAAATTGTATCTTTGCTGGATGTAAAGTTTTTTTCTGTCTCTCTCCCTGCAGTGCAGTACATGTAACAGATCTACTGTCTCACATTACAACGCGACATTATTTTCCCACAGTATCTGTATGTAATTTGTGCATTTTTATTCTGAAATTTGAGAGAAAACTGTTCAGAATCAAAGAAAATCTCCAATACCTCGCAGGTTATTTTCAAAGCACAATGACGTTGGCGTTGCAATGTTTTAACATTGAGGTATTGGAGATTTGTTTTGATTCTGAATAGATTTTCTTCAAATTTCAGAATAAAAATGCAAAAATTACATATAGATACTGTGGGAAATTTCACCTCTCTAAGAAGGACTGGCTCCGATATTGCAGAAAATCCCATACCATCGTAATGTGAGACAGAGTATACTATAATACTGACAGGAAGCCATTCCAACAACAACAACGACCACGAAGTAGTCAGAAAGTCTCTTGTATTCTATGAATACATCACTTCTTTATGAATTTCGTATAGCTTTAAAAGTATTTCATGTTTATAAAGATCATGCTAGCTCACACATTTCCTGTTATCTTGGATGATCAACGAAAATTTGTTGTTGAAAAAAACGGAAATTGGACCCGCGGTAATGTTGTGGTTGTTACGCAAGCAGAAATTTACAAACCCAAAATGTGTACAGCAAAAACATTCAAGTTTGGATGTTTGACACTTAAAACAAATGAGCAAATATCCATACCTGTCAACAGATGTTGCAAGGAAAACAATTTGTAATCTCATGCAATCAACATTTGCATGGAACTCTGTCTGCACACCAGACCAGTAGTGAGTTTGGGTTCGACCGTCTGCTATCTAATTTTGGCGCCGAGACGATTGTATGACGTCATCTGGAATACAAAGATTGTGGTTTGATTATGAAGGTTATTGAATGAATAACATTCATAATCAAACCACAATCTTTGTAATCCTGATTTTCTGAATACAAATCGAACCGCAATGATTGTATTCCTCAGTTCCTCACCTTGAAGAAAAAGTGCCTTGACCACAATCGACCACAATTCTAATACTTTCTTTGTATTCTGAATGTATTCCCCATATAGAAGTACCACAAACTTTGTGGTTGTCTTTGGTAAGGGTTTATACGAGTCGGGGGTAGCGGGTATGTTTATATGTAAAGATGTACAGTTTTGTCGAGATTATTTTTGTTATTGTTTGTGTCTCGTTCCCGCATCCGCGGAGCTCACATGATAATATGTAGTAACAGATATTATGATGAATTCATATTGTGAATAGTGCTTAATTATTAATTTCAAGCTTACGTCTGTTCACTATATTTCTTAATATTTTGGTTGTAACTATTTGCTAGTTATGTCACGTATAACTAATGTATGCTCAAATGTATTTATGTTTCTAAACTTTACATTTGAAATAAGATATGTAACTGATCAATCATTCTGATGTGTCTATCATGGAATGTAATTGATGGGGTGACTTGTATGGCTGATGGGTGACAATATTACTGTGTTCAATTATGTTCGATCGGTTATTTTCTCATCAGGCAATAAATGCATCTCGTGTTAATGGTTGTAGTTTGGTTGCTGTTTGACAATTACATGTGGAAACCTACCTGGGACTTTGCCATTTCTGAACCGAGAAAACTGACATTAAATGGCCGAGAATACTATGGCCTTAAATAAATCCATGGTCCTCAGACTCATTAACCAATGAATAAATGAGTCTGATTTCAGTTTACGACAGTCCCTGTTATAGAATATGCATGTTGTTGTTGTTAAAAATAAAAATCTCGAGAAAAAACCCCGTGAGATTGTGTCCTGCTTTCATTCAACAACAGTCAACACACAGATTGTATCAGCGGTTACGTTTTTGAGTTCTAATCGATTTCTCCGTTTGACTTTCTGGAAAATCCATACCCACATACATCAACAGCGAAATAGTGAAAACACAGTCGAATTACCGATTCGCTTCTCGTCTCATTTCATAAATTAAGAAAGCGGAATATCCCGTGCACGCACTTGCTTCCAGAGTACGGCCATATTGTTTACATGTTGTCCTGCAACTTTGACTTTTGCACGGTGTAAAATTACCCCGGAACAAACAGACGCACGCTTTGGGCAGTTATTGATGACGTCATATAAACAGAGTATCGTCATACACATCTAAAATCGTTTTGTTTGCTATTTTATCTTTCTGGTTGTTCAAATTGTCACGATTAGATTGGTTGATCCATATTTAGGCACGTTATATCGCCGATCCGTATTTAACACTATTTATCGCCCATTGTTTTCTTATTTTGAATATGTTACTGTCATTTGTCACTCAGCACATCAAAGTCGTACAACAAACCTGATTCAAAATATGATAAGACGCCTTATTCTCCGAAATCAAATTAAAATTGAAAATTCAAAAGTAAATTCTGAAATTAAATTTAAACATATACAGGGAAATTTCAAATTAATTTTAAATCGTAATTATTTCAATTGTAATTTAGTATTATTAAATATGAGTCAATCTCTCAAATTAACATCCACAACCAGAATACCCATGATCAATGTTCGCAGAGTTGCATACCTAAGGGATCAACCTCCCCACAGCGCATGCTCCATTTCGCAGGCTCCATTCCTGCCACCAATAGCGGAAGTTGACCTTTACTACGTTGCTATGACGTATAGGGGAAACCAACCAACGCACGGTTCAGTTTGAATCCGGCCGAACAACTCTTTTAGTGTTGCACATGAGCGAACTACTTTTCATATGCTCTGTCCAGATAAACAGGGAAAATTATCTCCAGATAATTCTTTTGAACGCTAGGTCAACAGAGGTATTATGCAGACTTGAAAAGTAATCGAAATGTTCGGTAAATATCTATTTTACTATATATGATGTCACTTCCGGCGATGTGCGCGAAGGCCCCGAATCCGGTCCAAAAATCTGACTGGTGGCTGCAACCACCACGCTGGGGGTCTAATAACACCCCAGCCACCAGTCAGATTTTTAGACCGAATTCGGGGCCTTCGCGCACATCGCCGGAAGTGACATCATATATAGTCTGCATAATACCTCTGTTGACCTAGCGTTAAAAAGAATTATCTGGAGATAATTGTCCTTGTTTACCTGGACAGAGCATATGAAAAGTAGTTCGCTCATGTGCAACACTAAAGGAGTTGTTCGGCCGGATTCAAACTGAACCGACGTGCGTTGGTTGGTTTCCCCTATACGTCATAGCAACGTAGTAAAGGTCAACTTCCGCTATTGGTGGCAGGGATGATAACAGCCTGCGAAATGGAGCATGCGCTGTGGGGAGGTTGTGGTGGCTGGGGTCATTCTCGTCTCGCGAGACTCCCTACTGCGAGAAAGACTCGCGAGACTCCCTACTGCGAGAAAGAGTCTCACGTGTAAATGGGAGCCATATGATTTTCACCGTCTGTATCCGGCTTGTCATTGACCTGCTGACTCCGCCGAGTTAGAAGCGAATTGCTAAACATAACGTGGGCTATATAATTGGAAAATGACTCTTTCCGTTTCGGAGCATATCATTCGGCGCATTGGACAATGTTAGTCCCAATGGGGACCCACCTTCCACGACTCATTCGGGCCACTATAAGTCCACCTCGACCTCAAAATGTCCCTTCCAATGCCCTTTTCCCACAATTCCCTGTCTGTGCATCCGCAGAATGTTGAAAACGGACGACTCGCCAGAGCAGTAGTTAAGAATCGTGGGGGACCATCCGACCGTCCAGTCGGATGGTCCCCCACTAATGCTTCAAAATAAAGCCTCATAAGGCCCAATCGGACCACTATGGGTCCATCTCGACCCCAAAACGTCCATCCCCATACCCTTTGTCTACTGCGCATGCGCATGCGCAGAATGACGTCTGTTCCACCGCCACACCCATCCAGTTGGATGCTCCCTCACGAGTGCTTCACGATGACACCCCAAACGACCCAATCGGGGCGGTATGGGTCCACCTAGACCCCAAAACGTCCACCCCAGCGCTACTTCCCCAGTGCGCATACGCACAGTAACTTTTCAAAAAGATTCAACGCATGGCATTGAGGCGCCTCTCATCGTGTTCTACAGCTCGAGATGAACCCACTCATGGACATTTGCGGTTTGGACTGTAGCCCTTATTTTCTTCATCTCGAGCTGTAGAACACGATGAGAGGCGCCTCAATGCCATGCGTTGAATCTTTTTGAAAAGTTACTGTGCGTATGCGCACTGGGGAAGTAGCGCTGGGGTGGACGTTTTGGGGTCTAGATGGACCCATACCGGCCCGATTGGGTCGTTTGGGGTGTCATCGTGAAGCACTCGTGAGGGAGCATCCAACTGGATGGGTGTGGCGGTGGAACAGACGTCATTCTGCGCATGCGCAGTAGACAAAGGGTATGGGGATGGACGTTTTGGGGTCGAGATGGACCCATAGTGGTCCGATTGGGCCTTATGAGGCTTTATTTTGAAGCATTAGTGGGGGACCATCCGACTGGACGGTCGGATGGTCCCCCACGATTCTTAACTACTGCTCTGGCGAGTCGTCCGTTTCCAACATTCTGCGGATGCGCAGACAGGGAATTGTGGGAAAAGGGCATTGGAAGGGACATTTTGAGGTCGAGGTGGACTTATAGTGGCCCGAATGAGTCGTGGAAGGTGTCAATGTGTAGCTCTCGTGGGGGTGCGTCCAACTGGGCGTTTTGGGGTCGCGACGGACCAAATTGGTGTCCACCCCTTGTGTCTTAACGCCACGATGTAGACAGATGAGAGAAGAACAGCAACAACAACAACAACAACAAGAATGACAGGTCAATCATTTTATTATCTCCTCCAGTACATGATACCCACGCTAGGGGAGCCGCGTTGGGTATGTTTACAATTCAAGTATGCTCTTGTCCAATCAGAATCCATCGATTGAGAATGTTCAATCTTCGGCCAGGGTCGCTTTTGGCCTAAGCATCGTCGGGCAGTCCAGGATATCGTTGAGGCAGCATGTCATGAAACATTAAAGACTACATCACACTCTGCATATGTATGCGTTGGGACTTCATGGCGTGCAGGTGTGTGACGACATAAACTGTCCAGGCGATGAATAGGTTCCGAACAAGTCGTACATGTGAACATCGTGGCAGAGTGTCTGCTGAATGGAACGTCAACTGTGCTCCTCTTTAGGATACGCTTGCTTTTATGAACAGTAACGCCCGCCAACGCCTAGCTTAACGCTTCAACGCCCTGGTGAAATAGCTCAGAAGCGCTAATTTTCTAGATATTCCATGGAATTGCCACTAATTAAGTCATCGAAATGCAGTGACGCCCGTCAACGCCCGTCGTTACGCCTTAACGCCCGTCTGAACGCCTTAATGCCCTCTCAACGCCTTAACGCCTTATCTTAACGCCTTAAGAGCAACAGCATATAGGTATTCCGATAGGTACTAATTGTGCACCCCTGTTGGCTGACCTATATCTGTTCTCTTATGAATATGACTATATGCAGGCGCTTTCAAAAACCGATCCATTCGAAGCCCGTTCCTTCTCATTCACCAAACGCTATATAGACGATCTTCTCGCTGTGGATAATCGCTATATAAATGACGCAGCGAAGGATATATATCCACCTTCACTGGATTGAAGGAAACTACAGATAGACCTACAGGCACATCATATTTAGCCTTATATCTCTATAAAAATTAAACGGGCCTTCTCTCTCGTTGACTTTATGACAAAAGAGATGATTACAATTTCGACATCGTAAACTATCCCTTTCTGGACAGTAATATTCCAGTGGGACCTTCATATGGCGTATAAATATCTCGCCTGGTAGCATTTGTTAGATCCTGCGTTAAATGTGGCGATTTTAATCAACGTCACAAAACATTGTTTAGAAACTTATAAAACAGGGCTATACCAGCGCCTAAACTCAAAGTTTCTCAAATTTGGCGATACATATCGCATGCTGATAGCAAAATACGGAAGTAGGATGCAAGATCTATGGCGTTACGTTTCGTAACGTGTCTAATTTCGCTTAACCCGGGGCTAGGTGCCGTATGAACCCATGTACTTCAAGATCCTCATGGTGCTCATATGAACAGTCACAATCAAAGCGTGACTGAGATACATCATTCTCTAGATGACGACTTTACAACGAATATTTTGGATTAAGAATACTGATCAGCGATACGGCTTTGATATTTTTGGAACATCATGATGTCTTGCCGGCATCACCGGAAACTGTTGACCGCTTCTCTCTTGCAGGAAACTAGCCTAACGTATGCATACTGTGATTGTGCATTTGGATTTGGTGCTAATAGGTCCTTGGATTATGGACGCGGATATTCGCTAATGGACGACGGCTGAATTATGAATGACGGACCAGACGCTTGTAATTAACGCCCTATAGTAACGCACTTACGCATTGTCAACCATCCAATCACACGCACATATTTTGATCATTGGCCCACTGGTCCAATGGTCAGGGACCAATGCTCAAAATATGTGCATGTGATTGGATGGTTGACAATGCGTAAAGGCGTTACGATAGGGCGTTAAGGCGCTAAGATAAGGCGTTAAGGCATTGAGACGGGCGTTGAGGCGTAACGACATGCGTTGACGGGCGTCACTGCATTTCGATGAATTAGTGGCAATTCCATGGAATATCTAGAAAATCAGAGCTTCTGGGCTATTTAATCAGAGCGTTGAAGCGTTAAGCCATGTGTTGGCGGGCGTTACTGTCCATAAAAGCAAGCGTATCCTAAAGACGAGCACAGTTGACGTTCCATTCAGCAGACACTCTGCCACGATGTCCACGTGTGCGACTTGTTCGGAACCCTTTCATCGCCTGGACAGTTTACGTACCAACGTACACATATGCAGAGTGTGATATAGTCTTTAATGTTTCAGGACATGCTGCCTCAACGGTATCCTGGACTGCCGGACGACGCTTAGACCAAAAGCTACCCTGGCCGAAGATTCAACATTCTCAATCGAAGGATTCGGATTGGATAAGAGCATACTTGAATTTTAAACATACCCAACGCGGATTCCCCAGCGTGGGTATGATGTACTGAAGGGGATAAAAAAAATGATGGACCTGTCATCCTTGTTGTTGTTCTTCTCCTCCTCTCATCTGTCTACATCATGGCGTTAAGACGCAAGGGGTGGACATCGATTTAGTCCGTCGCGACCCCAAAACGTCCAGGGACACGTGTTAATCCCTATATTTACAGACACCACCACCACCAGAACCAAGACCCATCCCGGCGCACTGGACAATGTTAGTCCCAATGGGGAACCCACTCATGGGCAAAAATTTGCATATAACCATTGTGACGTCACTCCCGGTTCCGGTCACGTGACCGAAAGTGACCTCTGAAAATTCATATGAAAATTGTTGAGGTCAATGGGTATGAATTTGCGGTTTTACTACTACTAGTATATTTTACCTCCTTATAAAAAAATCCATGTATGTCATGAAATCAAGTTTTCGCAGAATGACAAAATAATAAGTTTCTGTTTGTAAATATAAGATTGAGCGATTTCTGCGTCAAAATCTTCTTTAACGAACCTGCAAAGGAACATAATCGTAGGGTCATTTGTTGTACATCATCCTCACGCAAGTTTACTCATAAAGCTATCGCAGATCGTACAACTGCGCTATGTGGTAGCAGTATGGAGTACATTCATTAAGTAGTTTTTTCATTGATATACAGCTGTTGGTGCATTGAGCAGTCTTCCGTCACGGCGTTTTAAAGATCCAATTCACCTTTCAATAATTGTGATATATCTTTCCCTCATTTATCGATTGATCCTTAAACAAAAAATATCGTAGAATGGTACAACAACATTATTAAGGATTATCAGCAACAGGTGCGAGCGATTGAGTTCGTTGACTGCCACACAAAATAAAAGTCTGGAAATGTTCAGAGGCATGTGTCACATGTTTTCTTGTCTTTGACGGACATTTCACATTGTACTTCTAGACTCGCCCTGTGGTTTCGCAGTGGGATCGTAATAGGGTGCTATTATAATACTGACAAAAGGCAATCATAACATGTCTCCCAGTTTAAGCAATGTCGGCAATTGGTTCTCCGTTTCATTTGATGGATAATAATGATATTCAAGAATAGCATTGTTCTGCATGCACTTAACTTGAAGATATTTTTGTTTGTTTTTGTTTTATAAAAAAAGTTACCCTCTCTAATGAGCATCGTGCCTTCGGCAGTATATTAGTTAATATACAATTGCATCTTCTTAGAGAGCTCTAGACGCATGAACAATTTGAACTCATTATCCTTGACTGATGTTCATCAAAAAATACTTATTATTACAATAAAGACTATAAGTACGAAAAGAAAATCAAAATATTTTGCACAAACGATTAAGCCCAAGGTACCGGTACATTTTGAAAGCCACAATACATACGGTACATGTGCATTGACGATGTTTCCAGCCCCTAATGCAACTTGGTAGAACTGGAACTTTACAGGAATTATACTCTGATTATCAAATCATTAAACTTTTCTAAAGAACGTTAAGTTTTACACGATGGGAGATGGAACTGTTAAACAGACTGCAGGATTTGAGGTGATTGATTAATTTAAAATTTGAAGATATTATTGCTACCTGTCTCATATGACAGCTATAGGTACATATTATTTCTGCCTGTCTCTTGTAAAAATGCTCTGTTCAGGAAAGGTGAACATGTGAATATTAGCTTCAGGTTTAATACATTCTATTTCATTTTCTACTTCTCCACATCTCGAGACTCTAGTCCCGGGCCCCTGTGATCTAGAGCTAATTTAACACTGCTACAATTTGAAAAGCTTTTCCCATATGCCTCAACAAATATAAACGTCGTGATCAATAATGTTTATGAGGTTTCATTTTAAACTGTACTACTGTAAAATATTTTTCCTAGAAATAAATTATCTTATAGGGTATTTATACCCAAAATTACCGTAATCAAATTTTCCCACCCCTTGTCAGTCTTTTGGTGATTTCGCGAAGAAGATATATACGCGAAGAAGAAAAATGAAAAAAATAACTACATCCATTTATACATAAATTTGGTCAATGGGAAAGTCAAACACGGCATTATCAAAGGGCAATAATCCTGCGCGAATGTTCTTTTATGCCGGACGTGGCAGCGATGCGATAATATGTGTCTACTTGCCCACAACGCTAAGGCACCGATGGGGCAAAAATTTATGACCCTCGACATACCTGAAATTATGTAAATTATTAATTTCTGGCACTTCTAACCTTTGAAACAATCCGTTAAGTCGAGTTCTTAGTAGTTTGGCCACCCACTGTTCAGCATAACAGCTTAATTTCTGATCGTTTGTACCGTTTTCCAGCTGTCACTCATCATCGCACCGGGTAGTCACGTGACCGTTCCTTTTTAGTGTCCATGTTGGAAAGAGAAGGTCCTGTTTAGTGGAAGGGACTTCATTTATTCCGTTCCTGGTGAAGATCTAAGAACTTCAACTATAGAATCACACAAGAAACAGAAAGATGGGAAGTGAGTAGTGTTGTGTATTCAATTGGTTACCATTTACGATCCTAATACTTTCACGTTTTCGAAAATAATCCGGAACTAACGACCCCGTCTAACTGCTTACGTGGCCCTGTTTGGCGTCACAACAACAACAACACTGTTTTATGGTGACGTATTCAATTTCGATAACCTGTTGTTTCTAAGAATCTGTTATTCCTTCTATTTTGCAGTTAAGTTCTTAGAATTTGTGCGGCCGTTTTGTTCCGTATTACCGGAGATCTCTAAACCAGACAGGAAGGTAAGTTAGCATATGCTTAAAATAATTTGCATCATCTCAAGTTCATGAGTTCATCATGCCAAGGACATGGTTGTCGTTGCCAAGAAATATCGCATAGTTTACTATTCCTTGTTCTAGTGTCTAGGATATTGTTGTTACAGAATTGCCCTCAGAAAAGTTGCAAAACATAAAATTATATCTAAAGCTAGTATCTCTCAAATTATCCAACTGAACGCAAATGAATGTCAAAATTACTCATATTTAACCACAATGAACCCAAGTGAAAGAGTATAAGCCACATCGTGATCCCAGAAGTATCGCATATTGCCGCATATTCATGCCAGGACTGATTGAAGGGCTGGTTCACTCACAAATATTTTCACAAGAGTCAACAACGCCAGGGTATTTTGGTGGAGTGTCGGTTCAATAGTTCAGGAAATTCGCAGAATAAATGTTGTTGGAATAAGTTTAGTGCAAGTAAGCTTCCCAAGATGGTGGCTTTGCTGGCTCTCGTGAAAAAACTCATGTGTGTGAACCCCTCAGTCCCGCACCTGGCATGACTATGCGGTACTTCTGAGATTACGATGTGGCTTATTCACTTTATAGAAGATCGTATTATGTAGGAAGCTTGCAGTAGGTTATCGGTCATGTTGGGGTTATCGGTCCGGAGAAGCGGAGGGGGGGGGGGGGAGTTATCTTTTCCTTAGCCTTCACTAAACCAGATATCTTACCCAGCTATGGGAATTGCAAATTTGGCAATTTTCACTTGATTGGTTGTTTAGCATGACCTTGACTTTTAAATACACATGCTAGATGCTATAATTATTTGTTATTAATTATTCAGTTGCCTACCTGTTGTATATGAATCTGAAGAAAATGATTAAGTTTTACAAAAATGTAAATCCCTCATCTATTTCAATTATATACCCCCAAAACATAGATGGGGCTGGTCATGCTAAACAATCAATCGAGTGACAATGACCCGTCATTAAATAATTTCCCTTAGCAGACTGATGTGATTCACAGTGTATTTCACCCTATGCCAGCTTCCCCAAACATTACATCACATGCCTGCCCAATTTGAACAAGCCAATGGCATTATCTGGTTTTAGATATTTACCTGAAATTCAGACACACCAGTACACGAGGGGCATGACTGTGGGATGCTGTGTGAGACCAGGCTGAAATTGTGTGAATTAACTACCAGTACTTTATTTCTCACATTCCTGGTGCATGCTTTTTTGTTTTTTTCTTAAGAAAATTAATGCCAGGTATTACAAACAGCCTAAAATATTTGAAAGAAATAAAATCGGTAGTTCATGGAAAAAAATGTGTTTTGTGATTGGGATACTTCGAGGGCCACCATGGAAAAATTTGCTTTCAACACTGCTGGAGGTGTGTTTTCGTTTTGGCTTGTGATAGCTCCGATGTAGTATTCCACGGACCAATCAACTGTGATCATTTCGGACACGCCTAAATATACACAGATAGCACTTGTTACCACCTGACTATGCAGGCCTTGCGTTTCGTTGAAATTTACAGGAATCTAAACAGATTCTTGCTGTCTAACTCTACGAGAATCCACAGAAATACAAAGCTACACATGTATCATTCCCATGCAGATTTGGGAGTGTTGATGATAATCGGATTCCGTGGAAAAGCAATCCCTGCTACGTTTAGAAATATCTACAAAGAAAATTATTTTATTGCTCGTTTCCCTGTGAAGGCTAAAGGCACAACTGTACTACATACAGGTGCATACACATACAACAACATAATCAATACAATATCTTATGACATGTACAGAACCTATTAAAACTCCTAGTACTATGGATAAACTGCTAGTGATCGTGCAATGCGTTTGGATGATGTAATCCAGATTTGCAACCTGGGAATAACAAAAAACACCCCCTGTGGATAATGCCAACATGGCC
>JAVTVY010040566.1:0-17765 GCA_036873755.1 Hanleya hanleyi | reverse complement strand
GTGACCGGAATCAGGGGTCAAAGGTCACTTCCGGTTACGTGACCGGAAATGATCCATCATGGGAGAGAGTGCACTCAGAGGTCAAGGGTCAATTTAATCTGCATGATAAATTAGTAAAGAATTAATCTGATGTGAAATAAAATAGTTCTTGCTCGTTTTGAGAAGAAGTACCCCAAATGACCGCCAATTTGAATTTACCAATAATCCTCAGTTTGGTCGTTTACACAAATAATGACCCCCAGGCTATAGCGTGAACGGATCGGAGAATACGTAATATGTTCAGTATTACGTTGAAATTTTGTAGCTCATATTGGCCTCATATCGGTCCTATTGTCATAACCCCTCCCCCCCACCCACACACACACACCCAGGGCATGGCTATATTCGAATGAAGACAATGGAGATTGGACTGACAATTTTAAGTTTCATCGGTCTTCTTCACAATTTTGTTATTTTTGCCCAAAAGTATCTTATCTAACAGTAGATAAATCACCTATTTAGCCATCTTAGACTGCGTCACATTTTCTAATGACGTTTAGCTCATAGATATAGTGCGATAATTTCGAGCTTCAAAGACAGCGAAAATATGTAGGAGGAGGCGTCAGTCCTCTCATTTTTTGAACACTGTGATACATCTCGTTTGTTCAGGCCGGGTAGAATTTAAGGACCTCAAATTGAACCTGATATTAGATCTAATATTAGTGAATATTTCAGCACCATTTAACTATGCATGTATGGTTGATATGTGGTATTGACAGCTTGTATTGCCACAATTTGACATTGAACTACCCCGTAATGACTTCACATGATACGACATTCACATTTGACATAAATTTGAGCATTGTCTTTGTCATTAACTTCCGTTTGATACCCAAGTTGTTAATACTGTGTCCAAATTTTGACCTAATAATGAGATATGAAGTTAAAAGGGGCGAGGCATGGAAACAAAATGCCCAAAGTTGCCGCCGTTGCACTCGTTGGATTGTGAATGTACACATGCCTATGAAGGGCCGTTCGCGCCATAAATCGTCAAATATCTACACACTCTTAAAATTAAAGTGTCGTATTTAACATTATAAATGTCCAAGGAGTTACAACACCAAGTGTTATATTTGTAACACTTTCAGAAAGTGTTAAAAAAATTACTGTATCCAACATTATACTGCTGTATCAGGAGCAATAAAATATCATAAATTCTGAAGTTAACACTCGTAGAGTGTTGTATTGCTCCCAATGGAGCACCATAGTTTTGGATATAACACCTTTATTATTACTTAGAACATAACATTGGGGGGGGGGGAAATAAATAAAAATATACTTCTGTATCAGGAGTAATACAACACCGTATTAAAAAATATTAAAAGGGCATTGGAATTGACGTTTTGGGGTCTAGTTGGGCCACTATTGGTCCGATTGAGTCGGATGATGTATCAATGTGAAGCATTCGTGAAGGAGCATCACCTTGGACTAGTGTGTCGTCCGTTTTCAACATTCTGCGCATGCGTAGACAGAATTGTTGGAAAAGGACATTGGAAGGAACGTTTTGGTATCGAAATGAGTTCCTATTGATCCGATTGAGTCATTCTGCACATGCGCGGTAGATAAAATTATGGAAATAAGACGGTTTGGGGTCTAGGTGGACCACTAGTGGTCCGATGGAATCGAGTGAGGTATCAATGTGAAGCATACGTGAGGGAGCATCCGTCTGGACTAATGTGTCGTCCGTTTTCAACATTCTGCGCATGCGCAGACAGGGAATTTTGGGAAAAGGGCATTGGAATGGACGTTTTGGGGTATAGTTGGACCACTATTGGCCCGATTGAGTCGAGAGAGGTATCGTTGTGAAGCATACGTAAGGGAGCATCCTTCTGAACTATTATGTCGTCCGTTTTCAACATTCTGCGCATGTACTGACAGGGAATTGCGAAAAAAGGGCATTGGAAGGAACGTTTTGGGTGTAGTTGGGCCATTAGTGGTCTGGTTGAGTCGTATGAGGTATCAATGTGAAGCATACGCGAAGGAGCATGCGACTGGGTGGATGTCGGGTAGGAATAGCGTCAATCTGCGCATGGGCAGGTAGGAAATTGTGAGAGAAGGGTACGGAAATAGACATTTTGGGTAGAGATGGACCACTATTGGTCCGAATGCGTCGTGTGGGGTGTCATCTTGAAGTTCCCGTGGTGCAGACCCCTATTTTGAAGTATGTTCACGTCATCTGTGACGTCATTGGTGACGTCATCAGTAGGAGTAGAAGCCAAAGTAGGCATTTTTGGGGTGTGAAGGAAGGTGTTTTGTTTTGGTCCGAATGCGTCGTGTGAATGGCATCTTGTAGCAACGCTCGCCAATGCCAAGCTCAACGCTTCAACGCCCTGGTGAATTAGCCCAAAAGCTCTGATTTTCATGGAACTGTCACTAATTTACTGGAAATGCAGTGACTCCCGCCAACGTCCGTCGTTACGCCTTAGCGCCCTAGCATAACGCCTTGACGCCATGATATACACGGATGAGAGAAAAACAACAACAAGAAGGATGAGAGATCAATGATTTTGTTTTCCCCTCCATCATAACATACCCACGCTGGGGGAGCCGCGTTGGGTGTGTTTACAATTCACGAAAACTCTTGTTCAATCAGAGGCCACCATTTGGTGCTGTATCTGTCATATTCGTTCATGCCCGTTAGATGTATTCTCGGCTGCTCTTGTCCAATCAGAAATCGTCCTTTGAGAACGTTTCATCTTTGCTCGGTATGACCGAAGCATCGTTCGGCAGTTCAGGATATTGTTCGGGCTGCATGTCTTGAAACCGTATTTTGATCGCATTTTCCAGGGCCCCGGAGGGTGGTAACCCCATATCCTCTTCCAAGTGACGCTTGGTCTTCATGATGGACCTGTGCGTGGGGTCGCCTTTCTTTTCAAACGGTAGCAGGCTATACCGTTTATAGATGGCCATGGCTGTTTTCCTAATGCAAGGGTGCATGTCGGTGTACGCCTCTTGTAAGTTATCCTGTCCGCAGTCTCCGATTACCGCAGCATAACTACGAATAGATTCATGTACAATACGATCCCAGAAGGTAGGTTCTGCCTCAATTTGCTGGGATGTAGGCTGAATATCTGAGGTCAAGTAATTCGTATCAGTAGATAGACTCTCAGCAATCTCGGTTTCGGTATCAGTCGATACACTCTCAGCAATCTCTGTTTCAACATCGCCTCAACGGACTCCTCGGAGTCTTCAATCCCATGTATATTTTTCTGGTGTCGCATCATATCGTAATGTCTGTTGAACGTGCGTTCACACTCAGAGCAAGTATAAGCCATGTTGACGGTTGAGCGTCGAAAAGTGCGTGTTTTGGAAGTAGACTTGCTTTTGTTGAGAGTAAGGTCGGTCAACGCTTAGCCTAACGGTTCAACGCACTGGTGAATTAGCCCAAAAGCTCTTATTTTATGGTATTAACATTAATTCATCGAATTACGGTTACGCCGGTCGTTACGCCCGTCTCAACGCCTTAACGCCCGTCTCAACGCTTTAACGCCTTTTTGTTTATGCGTTCGAACAAATGTTTCTTTTGTGCTATTGCTCTGACAAACGCCGCTTTCCAGATGATGCCGGAGGTTTCAACATCAACGCTGTTCTTTCGATTTCCATATGGACCGGGTCCTTGTCCAGCAATTTTATATGGGTCAGGAAGTCGGCATACTGCTGACGGAAAGCCCGTCGTAGTCTGGGTGTCAATGTGTTATGGGCTAAAATTGCGGCTAACTCTTTCGAATACACTTTGCGGTGAAACTTGTTTCCTGTGGCCTCCAACGTCTCGCCCAGCTCGGCGACCATACTTTCTTAGAACAAATCCTTCCATAGCCTCAAGTTCACATTTTCTCCATTCCCTTGTACGGGTTAGGGTTGGTCCTTCAAGGTTGGGTGATATTCCGGGACTGATGGTATGAAGGGGACCCGCTGTATGGGGGCGGTTTGCTGCTCTGCCAGATGTGGACTCGGTGGATGGTGTGGGGGTATTTGAGGCTGCAGTGATGCCTCGTCGGGTAACAGATGGGTCGTCCGCCGGCGATCTTCGGTGGTATGGGCTTTTAAATGTACAAACAGGTAGCTATACGGACGACTTGTCGCCACTTGAAACGCCTGCATGAAATGGTCGATGTTCTGAGGATAAATTCGACTACCAAACCACACGGATTTGTCCTCTGTCGATGGGGCTGGAGAACAACACAAAGTATTGGCAGTTCAAGGCAATATCGCTGGACGCCTTCCCTTGAGGAAAGAGATTCTGAGTCAAATAGATGACGAACAGATTGCGATGATGGGACCCTTTGGTGAATAGCACTACATGAAAACGTCATTTTAATTATATTTAATATACGGTCAGCATGTAAGGTGAATAAAATGGTTTTATTTCCAATTATTTGAATACTAAGTTTTACGCTTGCAATTATAAGTAACATTTGCATTCATTTGACGTATAAGTCGATGTGATCGGAGAGGTAGGGCTCATAAAATTGGATTCCCATATTTGATGTTCTATTTAAGAATGTTGTTCATGTATTCTGTATGATTGACAGCCCCAAATTCACCACTGTGGTAAATGTTTTTAGAGTTCCATGGTTTCTTGGCCTATGTCGAATCTTATTTATCCAGGGTTACACAATTAGTTGAAGAACTAGTTTACATTGCGGCCCTGCGTTTAAAACATATATACAATATTAGTAAAACTGATTATAATATTACTCGGGAGAAAAAAATAATAAATAAATAGAAATACTAATAATTAAAAAAAAATAAAATAAATAAATATAAAATAATAATAAAAAATTAAAAATGAATTAAAATATACAGTGTACGACAGTCATAAAATGGATAAATATAATGAAATAAAGTGGATAGTATGACTAGAGTTAAGCATCATAGCAACAGGATCGATTCAGCGTTCAAAGTATGATTTTAGATATGCTCTACAGAACGTTGGCGGAATTTTTAATAGACGTGCTTAGGGTATTCCATAAAATACTTGCGGAGTAGATAAAACTTCTTTTAAAATACTGCGTACGATGTGTAGGTAAATATAAAGCATCACGTTGAGCAGCACGTGTGTTGTAGCTATGTACAGATGTAACAAATGTAAAAGTATTTAGATATCGTGGGGCAATGTTTCTAAAAACTTTAAATGCCAAAACGGCTCTTTTGTATAAGATTCTATGTTGGATTGGCATCCAGTTCAGTACGTTAAAAAGATCAGCCGTGGGAGTTAAAAAGTCTTTGGGCTTGAGAATGATTCTGGCAGCTCTTTTTTGGAGTTTATACAACATATTGATAGAGAGTTGATTTGAAACATTGCCCCAAACGGTAGAACAAAATTCAAAGTGCGGGAAAACAAGTGCATTGTACAGTAAAACAAGAGTATTGCGAGGCATAAAATGACTCATGCGTCTTAAAACACCAAGTTTCCTTGATATCTTTTTACAGAGTTGCGACAGATGATTTTGCCATGTTAAAGCATGGTCAATGACAATGCCTAGAAGTTTAAATATTGTCACAATTTCTATTGGAATGTTGTCCAATGTAACCGATAGTTGAAGTGATCTAGCCAGCTTTTGTGCGGACCCTATAAGCATACATTTAGTTTTAGATATATTCAGACTCAATTTATTTAGGAACATCCATTTCTGAATATTTTGCAGGTCAGTGTTGAGCTTAATTTCTACTTCAGTTACATTTTTCCCACTACAAGACTGGGAGCTATCGTCTGCATACAAATCTAGACTTGAGCATGTTAAAATGTCAGGGAGATCATTATGAAAAATAACGGTCCTAAAATCGACCCTTGTGGGACACCTATATTTACATTCATAAAATTTGAAGTGGTGCCTTTCCAGGTTACACATTGCTTTCTATCCATTAAATAGGACTGGCACCATTTCAATAAAGGCCCCTGTACACCATACAAAGATAATTTGTGCAATAAAACAGCGTGATTGACAGTGTCAAATGCTTTTCTCAAGTCTAAAAATACAACACCAGTTAAAAGACCTTCGTCAATATTTCTTAACCATCTATCAACCATACTGGTAAGAGCTGTTTCACATGAATGATTTGGTCTAAAACCGGATTGATTTTGGATAAAACAGTTGTTGTTATTTAAAAAATGGAAAAAGATGGAAATAGGGCGATAATTGCCTATATCAGTAACATCCCCAGCTTTGTACAGAGGGGTAACCCTAGCTGATTTCCAGTCATCTACAAATATGCCAGTCGACAAAGACAAATTAAAAATGAAGGCTAACGGTTTAGATATGTGATTCGTAGATTTTTTTAACAGTGATATTGAAATTCCATCCAAGCCCTGGTGTTTCCCATACATTTCACATACATTAACAATACATTTAAAGTTTCCTTTGGATACATTTATTGTGCACGTCGTACCTTGGAGAGTCCCTAATTACGATAGATATACAACGCACGATAATGTTTTGCCAATAAATCTCATTTATTTGAATACATTCGCTATTGTAGTGACCCGAATGCAAATCTATCAGTTATATTTAGCCTCTCCAAATCTGTAATAAATATATGTGAATTGTTGTAGTTATATTGACCATTGCGTGATATATATGGCAAATAAGATGAAACTTAACCGTAAATTTCGAACTATGGCATCTATATCTCAAAACAATGCAAACAAAATGTTTATATTTACAACTATCCTCTAGATGTGTAAATGTTGGTGTATAAATCCATTCTATTTGCTAAGCTGGTAGCTATATATGAAATCATATGAAAAAGAATACCTATATTTACATTTATCTCACAGATGCGCAAAGGAATGGTGTATTTTACGATTTTATTTGCTGTAATGGTAGGTACATATTAAATCATTTAAAAAAAATATTTATATTTACATCTACCCCATAGATGTTTAAATGTATGGAGTATAATACCATTTTATTTGCTACGCTATTAGGTACATATTAAATCATTTCAAAAGGAATACTTATATCTACCTCTTCCACATACACGTGTGAATGTATGGTGAATATTACAGTTTTATTTGCTATGATGGTAGCTACGTATGAAATCATTTCGCACATTACAGTTTCATTTACAATACTATAAATGTATATGTGAAATGTTTGTTTTGATGGATTTATTTGCTATCATTTGATAGATATCTGGCGAAGAATTGCATTCAACCACCATATTCAAAATGACGATTATTACACGTTAAATTTATTCAAATGCACAATGTTATCATCGCAATTCAATTGTTCAATTTGAACTATTCCATAGGTATGTGATGCAAATCTGCAGTTTAGCCATTACATTTGAACTTAATATATTTCCAATACTGTAAACACTAAATTTTCCATTTAGAATTTTTATTTACAATACTATGGAAAATGGGTTTGAAATTCATTGTCTTCTTTGTTACTAATTTGGTGGGTATTTGTAACGGAAGGTGCACGTGGCCGGTTAACAATTTATGCAAGAAGTGCTTGTCAATAAGAAAGTCTAATTTCCAGCTTCATGCCACCCAAACAAGTTATATTCTACGTCTACCGGTACCAGATATCTGTACAATGTATTGAATTTGAAGGAAATTGTCATAGCATAAGATATATCGTACGTGATGCACAAACAAAACACTATAATACTGTCTTTGTGGAGTACACCTCGCGCCTGGATAAGCAATGATAAGAGCCAGACACTTGTTGATTAGCTGACGCCCGCTAACACAACACCTGCAGAGGTAACAATCTCGGCCAGGCGTGGGGGCTACCGCATGGCTCGCCTGGCGAATCTGTTCGCTCCAGGAGACACGACATATTGCGTGTCGTCGTCAGACGTGACTGCCAGATTTCTTCACTTCAGCTGCATACAGGCATCGCTCCCGAACCACTATTTTGTTCATTTTTCAAAGATTTTGTTCTACCATGTCGGCATTATAACTTCACATAGCAGTTTTCAAACTACTTATGATTTACACAGTAATATCCATTAATCAAAAAAGATGTTGCAAAGCGCTACAATCGATTGCAAATCTGTTCAATAAATGAACAAAGTTACATATGTTTCATCAATCGTAAAAGTGGAAATGTTATCATTTCTCATACATAATACTAACACACTGTGAAGAAATATAAAACTGTCGACAGAATATAACCCAACCTCAGAAATGTATTTTGTTTCACATATACACAAACTGTTTGCGCAAATTACTAGCGTCCTATTTTCCCGCTGACGATCCCGGCAGATAATTCGCATCGACAATCAACAAACTTTGAAAAAACATCTCCCGCGATGTAAAGGTTACAGAATAAGTATAAAAATATGTTACTTTCCCTGTTTCTAGCATACAATACACGAACTGTAACTCGCTCGCATTGTTGGGAGTTCTTCCCAATAAGAAAGCTTCTTTTCTTCAATCATGTGCTGACAACCAGTACGATTGTACAAGCTCCACAGTATAGTGATCTTGCCAAGATCTGAAATCACCATATTCAAAATGATCATTCATGTCTCGGACTTGGATCAGACATAGTTCTTCAACATACATGTACGCAATAGAGGGACAGAATTAAGTAGGCATAGCAGGTGGTTTTTAAATTAAATGTTTACATGTAAACTAATTAAAACACAATTAAGTTCTCCACAAATCAAGTACGATATGATATAAAACAGCATACAGCTTGTCATCATTGAATTTACGGGAGAGTCAAAGGTGTCTGGAATTGTGACCAGATTCTGTCCGGCCATTTTTGAAGGTGAAATGGTGTAATATTTCTGCTGTTTTCCCAAATTTCGGCCATGAGTTGAATACTTCTGATATTGCATTTTTGAAGCAGAATGTGAAACAAAATCTATAAATATATGTCTTTCATCTCTATAGACAAAACTTTGTATGTGATTATCACTAAGAGTACTAAAAGTTGTCATTTTTATGATGGATGAATTGATTCTTAGCTAAAATTATGAATATTATCTCCCCAGTTCTTCAAATAGTCCAAAGAATTCTTCCAGTCAATTCCGGCACTCTGTCTCTATCTTCAATTATGAAAACATTAATGAAATATGAATCAACTCAATGAAGAAATGCACATCATCTTTTGGACTTGGGCACCATGACCAAGGCAGCATCCATTCTATACATACAGTATGGTCACAAAGTCAACCGATACTTCTGATGACGTCATTTTAATGCCTAAATTAAGGTTCAGCAACATTCAGCTTTATAATATAGGCACATTTAATCTGACAAGGCTACCCTACAAAAGTAGTGGATAAAAAATGTTGTGCCTTCACCAGTGTTTTGGCACTAAAGCAAAAATCATGAATATACTATGCTAAGTAGGGTCATTCTCCCATTGCCAGAGTTTGTAGCCTGCTAAAAGTCGGTGCAACACCCTCTGCATTGCATTGTGCAGAGAAAGGGCCCACATGTGCGTTCAGTCTATATCGATTTCGGTCGGCACAGGAAGCACGTATTTGCATATGAGAGAGATGGGAACTGCATGTCGCTATGTAGGACCTTACAGATTTCAATAAAATTTGGTGTTCAGAGGGCCCAGGTCGTGAATATTTTATAATATTAGGACATCATGGCCGTATTTTAAGTACTTTACTTGCAGTAAGGGAGAGGAGATAGGACCAGTCGTCGCCCACGCTTCAACCCAAGGACCAGTCCACTTCTATCTCGCGTTATGGTGCTAAACTGACGAGAGCGCTGCAACATCAAAAGATACCCGGCCTGCATGGCGTCGGATTCAGCTGACATGACCGAGCCAACCAAAAAGCCCCTAACATTATGTTCCCTTCAAAGAACTATGTATTGTTTTCTGGATTGGTGGATACTCATGTTACTGCAAGCCGGTTAGATCCTACATGTGGCATAACCAAATGGGAGAGTAGATAGGCTTTAATTTTTATTAAATTGAATCAGAGGGCATACAATCTGATGCCATGAGAATGAGTAGGGTAAGAGAAGGTCAAATTTTAATCACGCATGTCTGACAGCTATTTATTGTTGGTTTTACAACTTATTTTATACCCAGTCAAAATAATCAGCCCACACAATTCGGAAAACTCACATCGGCAAAAATAAAGTCATGTTAAAATAATTGTTATTTAACACCATGTTAAATATTGCTGAGGTGAAATGATTATGCTACGACATTTACCTCTCTAATTCAAGAAGAGAAATATGATGAGAATCTCCCTTTCTCACAGTTCAGTTTTAGGTTCATATTAGTACAAAACAAGAACAAGGAAACAATTGCAAGAAATAGATGTACACTAATTTTCCAAATTCATCGAACAGCTCAACAATAAAAATATTTATTTAGTTATCAACATGGGTGGTGTACACAGTCAGTCTGTGTTTTTCTTTCCGGAGGCTCTCCAGAGCATCCTCGCGAGCCAGTGTATCAACCGAACTGTTAGGATCGATACACTGGCTTGGTTAGTTGCCCATACTAGTTCTGGATATAAATAGGTCAAGGGGTTCCCCCTACATCAAACCAATTAATGAACGTGCTAAGCCAGCTGATTATGCCAATCCACTGTGAGGTATGAGATGTGACTGGTTTGTATTTCATCATGGGCCGAACTGCTTTGATGTACATGTAGGGATGAAATACACATCCTAATTCAAAGCAAAACAGCAGGCTTGGGTTGCTGACATGCTAATTCAAAACAAGCATCGGGGATGAAATGCACGAGATTGTATAACAGAAGTATTGACTCAAGAACTCATACGAATCACCAAAAATGTCCCGGTAAACCATCTGCGAGGATTTGGGATTTGCTTGGGCTTGTGAAGATGAAGATGCGCACAAACAAACCAAGGAAAAACAATTAATATAAACATACATGTACAGAGATGGCAATATATACATGTACATCATGTTTAAAACAAATTGTATGATGCTCTGGGTTACAAACATAACAACCGAATTCAGGAAAAAATGCAGTTCTCATTGTTCTTTTTCAAGGTGACATTAGCTCAACCCCGGAACAAGAGCCCAAGGGGCTTCAATATACGCCCGTATATCTGAAATTGCATTGGTCCAAATTTCAAGGTTGTTTAATAGCCTTGATTCCAATTGGTAGCTAGCAATCCAGAGAAAGGTCTACAATTTTGTGTTTCTGAGAATGTGATTTTTGATAAACTAAAATGGGCTCAACTCTTGGTAACTAGTTGACCTTGAAACAAGAGCCGAGAGCAGACACATATTCCGCACTGAAATCGACAAGTCAAACACAAGAAAATAGTAGTTTTCCTGCAAATGGATTTCTTTCAGGCGAGAGAATTTTTCATGAAGTAAAACTTTGTTCTTGAGTTAATAAAAAGGACCCCTCTCCCCGTTAAATGAGTAGATGCATGGTTTTTATTTCACAACAGTTTAACTAAATGTAGCTTTTTCAAATATGGGAGAAAACTCCACAGGACAAATGCCATACACATGTAGAGGGGAGAAATCTGAATATTCCAAACTAACATAGGCATATGAAAATGTAACTTTTAATGGTTTCTTGATTTTGGGGTCACATTGACTTGACCTACTGACACCAAAAAAGAGTAATTTTTAAAGATTTCTTGATTCTGTGGTCACAGTGACCTTGGCTATTGACATTGACCTAAGTTTTGGTACATGACAAACCGTCTACCCATAAATTCTCAATGGACACAAAAAAATCATGATTTTTCACAATTTCACAATTTTGGGGTCACAGTGACCTTGACCTAGATTTTGGCATGTGTCACATCGTGTCCCCCTAAGGTATCTGCTAACACAATAAAATGTTATTTTTAATAATTTCCTGATTTTGGGGTGACAGTGACCTTTAACCTTGACCTTACTTTTGGTATGCGAAACTTCATTTCCCCCTATTGAATACACTCACAAAATATTAGTAATTTTTAATATTTCCTGATTTTGGGGTAACACTGACCTTTGACCTTGATTCTGGGGTCACAGTGACCTTGACTATTGACCTGGATCTAAATTTTGGTACATGACAAAACGGCTTCCCGTAATTTCTCAATTGACTCGCAAAATCATGATTTTTAACAATTTCACAATTTTGGGGTCACAGTGACCATTGACCTTTGACCTTGACCTACATTTTGGTAGGTGACACATTGTGTCCGCCAAATGTATCTACTGACACAAAAAAAATTATTTTTAATAATTTCCTGCTTTTGGGGTCACAGTGACCTTTGACCTTCGACCTTGACCTAATTTTTTGGTATGCGAAACTTCGTTTCCCCGTATTGAATCCACTCACAAAAAATTAGAAATTTTTAATGATTTTCTGATTTTCGGTCACACTGACCTTAGACCTCTGACCTCGACCTACATTCGGTATGCAACACATCGTTCCCCCTAGGGCATCCACTCACCAAAAATTAGAACTGTAGATGACTGTCAATGATCAACGATTTCCTGATTTTAAGGAAAAGTAACCTTTGACCTTCGACCTCGACCTTAATTTTGGTATGCGACAAATCGTCTCCACCTAGCATATCCACTCACAAAAAATTGTAACTGTGGATAGAAAACATTCACAGATATAGATCGGACACGAACACTTCAGTGATTTCCTGTTTTTCAGGCCAGTGACCTTTGACCCCTGACCTCGACCTTCAGTTTGGTATGCGACACAGCGTCTCCCCGTAGGGTATCCACTCATCAAACATTGGAACTTTAGATAGAAAACTGTCCCAGATATAGACCGGACCCGAGGGACGGACAGACGGACGGACGGACGGACACACGGACGGAAACCGCCATCCCATAATACGTCCGCCTTTTGGCGGGCGTATAAAAATGAAACAATTATGTTTTGTGTCCCGATAGCCCCAATTATATAAAACCAGTTATATGAAAATGCTCAATGATGGGAGAATGCCATCATGCAGTTTCATAGAGTACAATACTTGATGAAAACACTGAGAAAAAACTTTGGAACCACTTTCCAGGTTCAGCTCCCGGCCCCCTGACTATTAGTTCAATTTTATTCTCATCAAACATGTCAAATGGCTTCGTGACACTGACCTCCGAACAGATAATGTTATGCTATATACTACATCTTTTATATTGTTTTAAAATGTGCTATAAGACTGTATAATACTGATATATACTGTGTATATGTATAATATCTTATCACTATGTGACTCATTATCGTAAAACATTATGTGGAAATCCTTATATCCTTAAATATAGAAAATAAAAAATATATAAAAAAATTGTGTTATTGCCAAATTATTTAAAAACTATGTTCAAAATAACCTAAAAACATTGGGTGGGGGAAATGTCCACTGGGGGAAATGCCCACTGGGGGAAATGTCCGTACACCGGGGGGTCAAAGTGGTCCTTGTCCCCCCCCCCATTCTCTCTGACTGAAATTCTTGGTCACATGGATAGAAAAAAATAATTCTGGGCTCTATTTTAAATTCATCTGTCAGGTATGTTAATGATACCGTATCCATGTACTAATGTACATGATTATCTATAGATTTATGTGTATATTATAGAATAAATCTACGTACGAAATTTACAAGAGCGGGTTACCACGACAACGGATACACCTCGAACCATGGACCCACGGTGGCAGCATCCCTTCACTTGCGTCATCGCAGGACCGACGGGCTCCGGCAAAACGCACTTCGTCCGGAAGCTCCTTCAACAGGCCGACAGCATGATCACCCCACCTATTGCCCGAGTCGTGTGGTGTTACGGAGAATGGCAGGCAGCGTATGCAGCAATGCCCCACATCACGTTCGAGGAAGGCCTACCCAACTTGGCCGATTTGGAACCCGACACCTTGGTGGTTCTGGATGATCTCATGGCGGAGACGGATGCGCGGGTCACCCAACTCTTTACCAAAGGCAGCCACCATCGACGGCTCAGCATCATCTACATTGTGCAGAATCTGTTCAGTAAAAACACAGAACATCGGAACATCAGCTTAAATGCCCACTACCTTGTGGTCTTCAAAAACCCGAGAGATACCACTCAACTGCTGCACCTGGCGAGACAGATGTATCCCGGCCGCACACCGTTTGCGTTGGAAGCCTTTAAAGATGCCACAACCCCTCAGCACGGGTATATGCTCTTCGACCTCAAGCAAGCCACCCCCGACCACCTTCGACTACGGACCGGCATCTTTCCCGGAGAGACCCACCACGTGTACATGCAAAAATAATGTAAACACATCCACAATGGCTCCCCCAGCTGCGGTCTGTGTGTTTTGATGATGGGGAATAATAAAAAGAATGAATACCACAGCAGGGTTGACTTTGTGTCTGAGGTAGATAAAAAGAGCAGAGTTGTGGGTTCTGGCATTAGTTGTACAGGATGTCTGAGCGAGTACGGAAGCACGCTCCCACGCTCCGTGTATTGAAGACGGCCCCTCCCGAGTTGGTGCGAACCATTGTACGCGGTGCGGACCCTGACCTTGTACGCTGTCTGTGCGAGATCGGGTACAACCTGTTAAAAGGCAACGTTCCACTGACTCCGGCTCAGAAGACCAAGTTGGCCAAGCATAAGACAGGTCTCCGAACCCTAGTCCATAAGCGGGTCCCTCAAACACAAAAGAAAAAGGTGTTACAGAAAGGCGGCTTTCTCGGGGCCATCTTAGCACCGTTGGCCGCTTCCGTGTTGGGTCCAGTACTGGGTGGACTCTTCGGCCGACAATGAACCACACGAAAAAAATGGTGCTCGTCGAACCACGGTTCCTTCAAAACCTCCAATCGCCCTACCCTGTGCCACCTACGGTGAAGACCATAAACACCCTGGATGGAGAGATGCAACAGATCTTACAGAGACCGGGGTTAAGCGACAGTGAGAAAGTACAACGGTACAATGAGACGCTTCAACGGTACATGACGTTCATGGACCAATATAAAACCCTCTCTACCCCACCACCACCACCACCACCACGTGGCACACCGCCGACCTCAGCACCGCTCCAACAGCCGCCATTACCAGGGGTAGCCCCCACAGCCCCACAGTGGGTGGAAGACGAAGTGCTGAAGAGTGTACCTGCCTCGTTCAAGAAACAAGCTGGCCTGGTATTACAACGGATGAAACAGAATCCTAACATGACTTGGAATGATAAAGGCGAACTCCTGGTACAGAATCAGGTGGTCCCCGGCACCCACATGACGGATTTAGTGAATGACCTGATGCGTAAACGCAGATCGCACACGGATCCTAGAGGATGGGAGGTCTTTGCTCAAGGCTTGAAAGACATGCATGTACCACAGGAATTGGTGGGGAACCCCCACCGCTGGGCCTTTATGCAGCAAACCCAGCAATCGCCGAGTGGCCCACTACCTTCTTGGGAATCCGAATGGCAACCGGAGTCACCCCCCAAAACACCACCACAACGGGCACCTTCTTTTCGCGCCTATAAAAAACCACCCTTGATCAAGACACCCCACATCTCCAGAGCCGTGACACGTAGCAAGTCACCGCGACGAACACGACGCCGGACACAACCGCCCAAGGCCTGGAAGACCTATTAAAACCAACAGCAGCAGCAGACAGCTCAGTCGCCATGTTTTACCTCACCCTACCCAGTAACAGTTCGCTGGATGTGTTTCCTGACAACACCGTGGCCAAGTACGTGACCCAGTTACCGCAACCGTTGCAATTACCTGGACGATGGGAATGTGGCCTTGTGGATATCCAATACCCTTACTCATTGTACAACGTGCGAGCCAATGAAGTCTGGTACGAGGTGACCTACGAAGGAAAAGACACCCGACTCACCCTCCCCGAAGGCCAATACGATACTCCCAAGGAGTTCATGGCTGGGCTGTCAAGACTGTTGCATTATAAGGCTCTAAGGGAGGTCACGAATAGTTCAAAACCCATCCAAGCCTATCCCTTCAAGAATCACGTGGACTTCGATTACAACGCACACAACGACAAGGCACAGCTTACCGTCACCGCCAACGCGAGTGTCGTACTGAGTCCTATCCTACAGCAAATGCTGGGTTTCGATCTACAGACGTTCGTTGGTCCCACCGCCCACCAAGGCGAGATCCCTATGGATATGAAGTCGGGTATGTACGGACTCTACGTCTACTCGGACGTGGTGGACAACCACATCGTGGGCGATATCAACACACCTCTGTTACGGGTGGTGCCCATTAAAAATAAGTATGGCGATCAAGTCACCCACAGTTTCACCCACATGCTCTACCTGCCCGTACGACAAACCCACATCAACACATCACGGTGGATATAAGAGATGACACGGGACGACCGGTGGCATTCGAACGCGGGAAAGTGGTGCTGACACTTCATTTTCGACAAGCACGTGCTCCCCATTTTGTATAATGAAGGTGCCTTACGAGTGCGATGCACGCAGCTATATGGACTATTATGCCCAACAGGCCGGGGGTGGCTTTCCGGTTTTCAGTGGTGCACGCATGCAACGTGAACATGGACTGGGGAACATACTCGGGAGGATCGTCAAAACGTTCCTGCCCTTGGTGACGCGTGGAGTGAAAGCAATCGGCAAACAAGCGGTACGCAGTGGACTGCAAGTGGCCGGTGATGTCTTGGGGGGTACGGCACCCAAAGAAGCCTTGAAACGGCGGGCCAAAGAAGCGGGAGGCGTCTTGGTGGCCAAAGCACAACGTACCGTAAGGAATAAAAGACCTGCACCACCGAGACCACGCACCAGTCGACGACCGACCCAGCGACGACGCACATCGAAGACCCGGGATATCTTTTCTTAAAACATGTCCTTGATCCACGCCGAGTCCTGGCCCTCCACCAACAGTGAATTTGATCTGTGGACCGTACCGCCCACCCAGACCAGTGCCGAACAAGGATTATGGGTGGAGCATCTTCCGGTCTCCAGCATCAACAGGACCCATCGAGTTCACCATCAGTAATGCGGATACGACCTATGTGGATTTAGCCCATACCTACTTATATGTGAAAGCCAAGATCACCAATGGAGATGGCACCAGAATCGCCGACCAAGCAACGGTGGGCCCCACGAATCTCTGGCTGCACTCGATGTTTCAACAGGTGGATATATTTCTCAGCGACAAACTCATCAGTGACTCGACCAACACGTACCCCTATCGAGCCTACATCGAGACGCTGTTGTCGCATGGACGAGAGGCTAAAAATTCTCAACTGACAGCCGCTTTATTCTACCAGGACAAAGCCGAGCACATGGGCGCCGAGAACGACAATACGGGATATAGCAAACGGAAGGCTTTGACCGCGAACGGCGTCTCGGTGGATCTCATGGGTCGACTACACGCAGACATTTTCATGCAAGACCGATACCTCTTGAACAAGGTCCCCATCAAAATCCGACTGATACGGGCGCCTCCGACCTTCGCCTTGATGGCCACTAACGTAGAGGCGCATGTAGCTGACTATAAGATTGTCATCGAAGACGCAGTCCTGTATGTCTGAAAAGTGAAACCGAATCCAGCCGTTCAATTGGGACACATGAAAGCCTTGGAAACAAAACCAGCCCAGTACCCTATCCGACGTGTGCAACCCAAAGTGTTCTCTGTGTCTGCTGGAAATACGACCGCCAACAAAGACAACCTGTTCCTGGGGGAACTACCCAAGCGATTGATCCTGGCCTGTGTGGAAAATACCAGTTTCAGTGGAGCCTACCCAGAGAATCCGTTTGACTTTAAACATTTCGGCATTAATTTTGTGGCCCTGCATGTGGATGGACAACAGGTGCCAGCCACGGCCTTAACACCGAACTTT
>JAVTVY010040565.1:0-17654 GCA_036873755.1 Hanleya hanleyi | reverse complement strand
TTATCTCTTAAATTAACCATGATTCGCCCTCGCCCTTGCCCTAAAATATCAACTTTCCCACAATAACCGAGTGTAAAATAACCATTGAGCACGCCTATGAAAACATTATTTCTTAACTTGAGTATATGACGCCATACCGGCCAATCAGCATGTCCGTATGGTGGTTTTCTTCAGTTCTGAGGAAATTATCTTTAAATTTTAAAATAAACACATTAAGATTATACCTAGCTTCTGTACAAAATGCCAATGTCGTTACTATGACAGTGGCTCTGATATAGCGAGGAAATATATGAGGCAGAAACATATGACAACACATATAAGGGAAGTGGGAAGAGGTGCCGACATACTGACAGTGCCACATGACTTCACAGTATAGTCTTCCGGTTAACCTATTCTAAAGCACATACCAAAAATCTAACGATTCGTGATATGTGTTGTATCTCAGGTACGCTTTTATTGTACCTGTTCATGTGGCAACTTGGATGATATGACCACACGGCCCCTAGCACCGGCATAAGCGGTATTAGATACAAATCTAGAGAGCTATGATGGAAATGCTCTAACAACTCGTATATTGGTAATTGGTGAGCTGTTTCGCTGTGACAACTCGTACACTGGTGATTGGTGAGCTGTATCGTCGTCAGATGAAAATGACGGCATTTAACACAAAAGACTAGTCTGTAAGGCCCGATGTCGACCCAGCATCAACTTCCCACAAATGCCAACATATATCAAAGACCAAAAGGTCTGTACAGGGGGCGGGCCTCGGGGACGAAACGTCCACCAGCAGAATCTCGCCATATACAGGTAAAAATTACAACACATATAAGGGAAGTGGGAAGAGGTGCCGACATACTGACAGAGCCACATGACTTCACAGTATAGTCTTCCGGTTAACCTATTCTAAAGCACATACCAAGAATCTAACGATTCGTGATATGTGTTGTATCTCAGGAACGCTTTTATTGTACCTGTTCATGTGGCAACTTGGATGATATGACCACACGGCCCCTAGCACCGGCATAAGCGGTATTAGATACAAATCTAGAGAGCTATGATGGAAATGCTCTGACAACTCGTATATTGGTAATTGGTGAGCTGTTTCGCTGTGACAACTCGTACATTGGAGATTGGTGAGCTGTATCGTCGTCAGATGTAAATGACGGCATTTAACACAAACGACTAGTCTGTAAGGCCCGATGTCGACCCAGCATCAACTTCCCACAAATGCCAACATATATCAAAGACCAAAAGGTCTGTACAGGGGGCGGGCCTCGGGGACGAAACGTCCACCAGCAGAATCTCGCCATATACAGGTAAAAATTACAACACATATAAGGGAAGTGGGAAGAGGTGCCGACATACTGACTGCGTCACATGACTTCACAGAATAGTCTTCTGGAAACCTATTCTAAAGCACATACCAAGAATCTAACGATTCGTGATATATGTTGTATCTCAGGTACGCTTTTATTGTACCTGTTCATGTGGCAACTTGGATGATATGACCACACGGCCCCTAGCACCGGCATAAGCGGTATTAGATACAAATCTAGAGAGCTATGATGGAAATGCTCTGACAACTCGTATACTGGTAATTGGTGAGCTGTTTCGCTGTGACAACTCGTACATTGGAGATTGGTGAGCTGTATCGTCGTCATATGTAAATGACGGCACTTAACACGAAAGACTAGTCTGTAGGGCCCGATGTCGACCCAGCATCAACTTCCCACAAATGCCAACACATATCAAAGACCAAAAGGTCTGTACAGGGGCGGGCCTCGGGGACGAAACGTCCACCAGCAGAATCTCGCCATATACAGGAAAAAATTACAACACATATAAGGGAAGTGGGAAGAGGTGCCGACATACTGACTGCGTCACATGACTTCACAGAATAGTCTTCTGGTTAACCTATTCTAAAGCACATACCAAGAATCTAACGATTCGTGATATGTGTTGTATCTCAGGTACGCTTTTATTGTACCTGTTCATGTGGCAACTTGGATGATATGACCACACGGCCCCTAGCACCGGCATAAGCGGTATTAGATACAAATCTAGAGAGCTATGATGGAAATGCTCTGACAACTCGTATACTGGTAATTGGTGAGCTGTTTCGCTGTGACAACTCGTACATTGGAGATTGGTGAGCTGTATCGTCGTCAGATGTAAATGACGGCATTTAACACAAAAGACTAGTCTGTAAGGCCCGATGTCGACCCAGCATCAACTTCCCACAAATGCCAACATATATCAAAGACCAAAAGGTCTGTACAGGGGCCGGGCTTCGGGGACGAAACGTCCACCAGCAGAATATGAGACATATTCGTCTCATACCTCAGACCCCAGAGACATTCGATACTGAATGTGCCCGTCCTGGATTGCAAGAACACTTTCTCTGGAAGATCAGCTTGCGCACAGAACCCTATAGGAATAAATGTTGGAATAAATTTTTAAATTCTTTTATGGTTTGCTCAACATGCTCAAGAACCCAACATGCTCAAGTTAGTTTAGTCTATTTATTTCGAATGATAGAAGCAATTAGTAGATTTTATTGATGTTAGAGAGTCTACACGATACCCTGGTAGTAAAACCTAATCACTGATAAGAATCCATCGATGAAAAGGGATTTTTAGTAGTTTCAGAATCAGAATTTGCCTTAATAAATGTTCAGCTTGAACGTTTATCAAGACCGTGACCATGATGATTTGGTGCCCAAACGATAACTAGCAGAACTGCTGTATGTTTTTCATTACTGACTCTCTCATATTCTCAACTGATTACAGAGGATAGCTTTGATCAATGTGAGAACGACCCTGAACGTTGATCAAAATTATGAATCGTGTTGTTCTTTTTTTCGACTATCTGGTTTTCTCCAAAACTTTCATAGTTCCTCATGATGAATCACATATGCTCTGTTTCTAATGATCAGTGGTTCAAGTCTGATACTTAGAACAGCTCATCGTGACGCCTGTTCTGAACAATAACTATCCATCTAACAAACATGTAGACCAGGGGGCGCTACCCATGGTGTGTGTGGTGCGAACCCACCCCCGCACCCCCTTTTTCCCGTAGATTTTTGGGGCATTTCATTCCCAATTTAGCCTTTAAAATACGCTAAAATGCAGGAAATTAAGCGTAAAAACGCCAATCTGAGACTTTTGACCAATTCAAATGGGTATTTTCTGTATTTTGGAACACTCACAGTGCAATTGCATTGTGCGCCAACTTTCGCGCCGTTGACCACTTCTATGTGGGCCCGTGAAAGACATTATCTTGTTGATGGTCAGTAGCTTGCTGTTGTTGACGTTGGTATCCCCTGTATGTAGTAAAATTGAAGAACGTCTTATGTCGAGGAGCGTTTAGCTTGCACATCAGTGCAATTAATAAATGAGACATTGAGTATAACCTGTCTTCATTGAAAGCATGGTATGAATGATTCTTTATCACATAAGCTCGCATCGACACAAAGTCTGTAATTTTTAAAACTGCACTGAAATACCGGAATATCGTTCCCTGAGCATTCTTACTCACATTACCAGAGAGAATAGATCGACGCCATTGGAACACCATATCACGTGATCTGGACGAATCTATCAGAGTTTGTTGTCTGGGGGTAATTGCATTTCAAATGAGTACGATGGCAACATTTATTCATTAATTTTGTATTAATAACATTTATAAATATTGCTTTAGAATAGAAGTAAATGTTAGTTTTCCGTCTTCTAACTGCTGATATAATACGGAATTCCTTCTATGTTTTAGGACTCTGACTGCGGCTTCGTCCCAAAACAATGGGCAATTCCATTTTACTATCCATTATCTGAACAGTTAGAGGACGGAAAACTGTTATTTATTTCTGAAGTAAACGACACAGAAATTCATTTGGAAAGAGAATCCAGTGATAAGGATTTGATGATAAGAAAATCATGATGCAATCGACATCACTGGAAACTGACGACCGTGTCTCTCTTGACATAAACGTGTTGCCCACTAGGATTTGTGGGCTAAATAGTGTATCGTGAATAACGTATTTCGATTGTGAACAGGGAGCGTAGTTACAAACGGCGGCTTTCTACTCAATGTCGTTCTGCCGCTTGTATCTCAACTTCGAGGTTAACGCTAGAATGGACGCGGTGTTATGTCAGCAATTCGCGATGAGCCACTCGCCTACATACGGAAGCCCCCAGGGGACATGAGAGAAAAAAAATATATACAAAGCTATCTCGTGCGCACGACTTAGAGCCGTAACTCGTGCGCACGACTTAGCCGCCTATCTCGTGCGCACGAGATAGGAACGAGGCTCCATATTAGATTCGCATAAGACCTCGTTCTGGTGAGGGAGAACCTCGTCTCTATGTCGTGCGCACGACTTATTCGTCTATCTCGTGCGCACGACTTAGGAGGCTAACTCGTGCGCACGACTTAGACACGTAACTCGTGCGCACGAGTTAGAAGGCTAACTCGTGCGCACGACTTAGAAGCATAACTCGTGCGCACGACTTAGAGCCGTAACTCGTGCGCACGACTTAGCCGCCTATCTCGTGCGCACGAGATAGGAACGAGGCTCCGTATTAGATTCGCATAAGACCTCGTTCTGGTGAGGGAGAACCTCGTCTCTATGTCGTGCGCACGACTTCTTCGTCTATCTCGTGCGCACGACTTATTCGTCTATCTCGTGCGCACGACTTAGAGACGTAACTCGTGCGCACGACTTAGAGGGCTAACTCGTGCGCACGACTTATCCGCCTATCTCGTGCGCACGACTTAGAGCCGTAACTCGTGCGCACGACTTAGCCGCCTATCTCGTGCGCACGAGATAGGAACGAGGCTCCATATTAGATTCGCATAAGACCTCGTTCTGGTGAGGGAGAACCTCGTCTCTATGTCGTGCGCACGACTTATTCGTCTATCTCGTGCGCACGACTTAGGAGGCTAACTCGTGCGCACGACTTAGAGACGTAACTCGTGCGCACGAGTTAGAAGGCTAACTCGTGCGCACGACTTATTCGTCTATCTCGTGCGCACGAGATACGAACGAGGCTGGAGCCTCACTGCTATGTCGTGAGCACGACATAGAAACGAGGCAGAGTGAATTTTAGCAGGACGCCATTTTCTTCCGTGTAGTGTACCGTAGAAATACCTATCCATGTGAGTACATGTTGTTTTTATTATCTGTGCATCTGTACGTGTACATGTACGTCTCTCACTAGAATTCAGACTTGTTGACGGTTTTGTGCCAATTCTTCCGATCGAGGTGTTCCAAGACTTGCTTATTATGCAAATCATGCAGTGATCTGTTGTCCGTGCCTGTAAAAGTAGGTCAGGCTCGTTGTGTAATTGGAGCAGTTCCACTGACTGTACCGTACCCGAGAGACCATGCACCGACTTGTTCGTTTATGTTTAGAAAACGGACATAGCGAGATATATGCGCTGAGGTGTTCCATTATAGTTTTGATGTGTTGGTAGAACAAAGTGAGGGAGAACATTTGAAATCACTTATCCTATGATCATATCCTTATATTTTAAATCTGATATGAAAAATCTATTTCGCGGCCCAAATGATTCTTCTTGTTTGCTGAGTAGTTTCAAGACAATGATATGATGACGATAATGATGCTAATTATTGGTAATAATATTGTATTCTTTGCGCCGAATTATGATAATGTTGATATTAAATTTAACAGACAACTTACGGAAGATATGGAACGCCAACTATTCTCACAAATCAAGTAGGCCTACCGGCGTAGCCTGTACGAATGTTCCTTGATTAAGAGTGCCCCCCTCCCCCACTCCCCCTTGTCTATCCTTTAACTCAGGCAGGTACAGGGCACCGTTTATCTGGATATATGTCCTATTTCTTTCCAATATACATATAACAGAAAGCAAAAGGGATACTACTATCCAGGACAAATTTAATCATCACACTGGTACCTAGATTCGGTTTGGTGTTCATCAGTATATCATGCCTTAGTGATGCTGATTTCATTATTAACACGACGAACACAAGGATAACAAACTGTTTGAATTTTGAGTTCAAGATTAAGGGCGGTTAGGGGCTGAACAATATTTACTGGGGGTGGGGGAGGGGGTGTAGGACCGGTGCAGCACAAAAATACATTCCCTCAAAAAGCCTGCTTCCTGTCCCCCCCCCCCCCCCCCCCCCGCTTCAATCGGTCAACGAAAAAAGAGAGTTGAGCAATTTTGTCATGCTTAATTTCGACATACCGGTATGTGAACAAAAACATATGCCCACTCCCGTCCTATCTGCCTCAGTGTTATCTGACTCCCAGTTGAATTCCACCAGGAATTTCCAAGTCCTTATCCGAAATTAGATGGAACCCAAATTTGGAACCAGTGGTATAGTCTATCGCGCACGTATTGTGTTGTGGCGAGTATACGACAATGCCAATTTGCAAGTAACGGTAGCCGTAACAACGTTTTCTACCAGTTTCATTTCTGAGAGATGTAGACAGTGAAAGCTTCGTACAACCTCAAAACTTTGAACTGTATGAGTGATTTATAACGTAATAGGTCCGTAATAGGTCGAGCCTCTATTTCGTTATTTCCCACAATGCTGTTTGTTATCTTATGCTTGTAAGATGCGACACCATTGTGGGAGAGAGACACGGGTCTCTCTCTAGAATTTGAATATAGAGAGCTATAGAAATTCCATGGAAAAAAAATGACCATATAAACACCCTGGAGTATTCGGACAGTTTTCCAGGGTTTTTCCATTCTCTAAATCCAGGGTATGAAAATTTGTTTTGAGAAAGGCAGGATATGGTAGTCCAGGGTTTCCATGTACGAGGATGGACACACTGTCCAGGGTTTCCATGGATGTCATGAGGATGGACACATTATCCAGGGTTTCCATGGACAAGGACGGACAAATTGTCCAGCGTTTTCACAGATGAGGATGGACACTGTCCAGGGATTGATGGACGAGGATGGACACTGTCCAGGGATTCCATGTGTAGGGTTTCCATGTTTCCTGCAGTATTGCTGCAGATCAACCCGTTTTGACAACTGATCCATGTAACCGCACATATCTGGATTTCTGAGTCCATATATGCAGGCACTAGATCCCATCATGAGACATAAGAATAATCATTTTGAATATTAAACATCTGCATGAAATGAATAATTGCTATGATTATATGGATCAATATATGTTAGGCCATATTCTAGTTATCTCGCCTTACGAAGTAAAGGGGAGATATTGCGAGAGGGGGAAAGAGGATGTCGTCGTCGGTGGCGGTGTCGGTGTCGGTGTCCCCTGCCTGGAAATGAATGGGTTTTTCGTTTAGCAAGTTAAAACAAAATCTAGAAAAATTAGAAAAAATATAAAAAAAATATGAAAAATATGGGGGGTGGGTATGCCACCTGGGGGTACTACCCCTGGGGTACTCTAATGTTAAAATCCCTATGAATGAGTTTTGCGTTTAGCTGAAGTGCACATGTACATCTGTACTTGGAAAGTTTCTTGCAGTTGTCAGCTGTCATTGGATGATTATGAAACTTGGTATACATGTTTCTTATGATAAGAGGATGTACCTGTGCTATTTTTGAGAAGAAATATTAATTTTTCTCAAAATTATGGCAAATGAAGAGTTTTCTGTTTAGGTAAATTGTACATACAGGCCTCTACATGTATACATATACATCTACATGGTAACTTTGCTCCAGTTGTCAGCTGTCATTGGATGATTATGAAACTTGGTACACATGTTTCTTATGATTAGAGGATGTACCTGTGCTATTTTTGACAAGAAATATTAATTTTTCTCCAAATTATGGCAAATGAAGAGTTTTCTGTTTAGGTAAATTGTACATGTAGGCCTCTACATGTATACATACACATGTACATGATAAGTTTGCTGCAGTTGTCAGCTCTCATTGGATGATTACGAAACTTGGTACAAATGTTTCTTATGATTGGAGGATTTACTTGTGCTATTTTTGAGATGAAATATTAATTTTTCTCCAAATTATGGCAAATGATTGAGTTTTGCGTTTAGCTGAAGTGCACATGTACATCTGTGCACCACAGCTTGCTGCAGTTGTCAGCTGTCATTGAATGATTATGAAACTTGGTACACATGTTTCTTATGATTAAAAGATGTACCTGTGATATTTAGGAGATGAAATATTAATTTTTGTTCAACTTTTGAGGGTTTTGTCTTAATCTGCCAATAATAATGCACATGTACATACATGTACACGGAAAGTTTTCTGAAGCTGTCAGCTTTCATTGGATGAGTTTGACACTTGCTAGCCAAGTTCAATGTGATTCAAGATGTGCATGTGCTATTTAAGAAATATGACATTAAATATGAAATTTTTTCCTAATTATTGCAGTTTAGACTTTGTATCTTTCCATTGATAAGGTTTTTGTTGGGCAAAAATTTACAGGTAGATCTGTACATGGAAAGTTTGTTGAACCTTTCGTGGGATGATTATAAAACTTGGTGGACATGTTTCATGTTTTCCTAGGTCACAGCTCTCCCGCAGTAATCCCACACGGGACTGACCTATCCAGCAGTAATCCCAAATGGCATTAGCCTATCCAGCAGTATTGCCATACGGGACTGACCTATCCAGCTGTAATCCCAAACGGAAATCAACTATGCAGCAGTAATCCCAGACCGAACTGGTCTATCCGGCAGTAATCCAATTTGGGACTGGCCTATTCAGCAGTAATCTCCAACAGGACTGACCTATCCGGCAGTAATCCCAATGGCACTGGCCTATCCAGCAGTAATGCCACACGGGACTGACATATCCAGCAGTAATCCAAGAATGGACTGGCCTATCCTGAAGTAATCCAACATGGGACTGGCCTATCCAGCAGTAATTCCACACAGGACTGGCTTATGCAGCAGTAATCTCTCATGGGACTGACCTATCCAGATGTAAGATGACACTGGATTGCAATTTGCAGCAGTAATCCCACACAGGTTTAGCCTATACAGCAGCAATCCCACATGGGACTGGCCTCCTCAGCCATAATCCCACACAGGATTGCCGTATGCAGCAGTAATCCCACACGGGACTGCCTATGCAGCAGTAATCCCACACGGGACTGTCCTATCCAGCATTAATCCCATACGAGACTCATCTATCCAGCAGTAATCCCAGACAGGACTGGCCTATCCAGCAGTAATCCCACTTGGGACTGGACTATCCAGCAGTAATCCCACTTGGGACTGGACTATCCAGCAGTAATCCCACAGGCGACTATCCATCAGTAATAACATGGGACTGGTCCACCCAGTGGTAATCCTACACAGGACTGGCCTATCCAGCAGTAATCTCACATGGGACTGAACTATGTACCAGTAATCCGACAGCACTGACCTATCCATCCTACATGGGATTAACTTTTGCCAGTAATCCTTCATGGGACTGATGTTATTGTCTGTACCAGATAATCTATTCCAGACATTATTGTCTGTACCACATCACCTATTCCAGACCTTATTGTTTGCTCTACATGTATGCTTTCAATACTGCTGCACCTTTGGCGGATGACCCCGCAAGGCGAGATGTTGGGGTTCTCAGAACGCTTGTTTAATTTATTGGTGTTAAATTGTCATGATAAATTGTACATGTATGAACCATATGGCAGGGTTGAAGATGACTCGTATTTGAAATTTTGCTTTAAAATTTGAGCAGTGTGTCAAATTAACATACCCCTGTCCGAGATTACTAGTGAAAAAGATTATGCAAGTCACTGCTGAAATGAAATTATAATGTCCCTTGTTATAAAGTCCAATTTCCATGCTGAATTCTTCATATTCCATGGTTTTCATCCATGGATTTCCATGGATTGTGAATTTGTCCATGCTGTCCAGAATATTGTGATCATGGACATTATCCATGGTTTCCAGCATAATTCAAGGGATTCCAGCCTAATTCCATGGATTTGTAGTCAACCCTGGATATAAACCCTGGAATTTCTATAGCCGGGAAATCTCGACTGTGTTTGGTAAAATATAGTGATGGACACGACCCTCAGAACCACGAGCCAGAAGTTTTTGGGCTAGGGCGACCCCCACCGATCAATCAGGCCTAATAATAATTATTTCAAACCAATTTTTCTGACCAACTGCATTAGCCTCTGCTTTACTTGTCCAACTATAAGCCAATAAGCAGATAAATAAGTGGTGTGGGAAAGTTGTGGTAGGCCTTAATATCATTCTTTCATGTGGAAACTATGATGTGGAGTTTCATCACATAATGAATATTATTCAAATATTATATTTATTAAATACAAGAAATATATTATAATAAAATAAAAAAATAAAAAATTCTTTTTGATTATATATTATTATTTATTTTATTATATTTAAATATATATTATTATATTTATTATATACAATTCTCATATTTATGAGTTTCACATCATAGTTTTTGAAACTATGATGTGGAAACTATGATATGGACTGGGGGAGAATAACTTCTTCTATGATGTCTGCTACATAATCGCAACTATTAATTTATGTGAGATCTATATTCAACTGGATATTGACAAAACACAAGAGCTGGACAAAATAAAGCCCAACCAATATGAGGAATAAAAATTCTAGAAAATGCCAACAGTTGTACTATTCATTTTACAATATACGGCACTGAATGTAAAGAAATTACATTCCTGTTAAATATCCCCTGTCCAGGTTCAGTATTCTTTCTTGTCTAAGCAGGTATCGGTATGTGGCTAGCTGTAATAGATCAGATAATTTCAAATATATTCAAATATCATGATGAATATAGAAAGTTGGTGTTTGGTGGAGTCTAACAATCACTGATGAAGAGGGAGCTCAGGACTTAAGGTTTTGCTGCACTGGTATAAGAGTAGAGTTAAGTGATGGGCATCTAGACTGATAAAAATAATTGTTATTATTTGTCAGAAATTAACCATTGACCAATACGATTCCTGTCCAATAAAAGATTTATGGTCTCTGTTTTTGGTTTATCAGCAGAATATTCATGTACACTGATGCAGGCTTCAGGAAGGTGGGTGTTCAGGTTGGATTTTGTCCCTTTTAGCCATACACAAATGTTGTGCTGCAGGATTTTAGTTGCAGCATGTATTTCACAAGCTGTTGTCCAAGCGCCCATTACCTAGTACCATGTTCTTCTTGTAACCTTGTTGGGATTGGGAATGTTTATCATGATGATGCAACACATCATTTTGTGAGTCCCGCCAGTTGTCAAAAACAAATCTACAGTACCTATGCCGTGAAATATCACCATGGAGAGCTGAGCTAATACAGTGAAAAAAAGCAATTTCCATCTCCTGGAACATCTAAAACTTGGCCGGATTGTTGCACAAAAGTGCAAGCAGCTGTTGCGTTCACACTTTCTGATGTAGAAACCTTGGCATAATTGTGTTCCTTTTCCAACAGTGCAGAGTGGATGGAACTAATTTCTCTCCTTGTAATCATTGTATGTGATTCTTTGACACATTTGATTTGGAATAACTGTGTTCATCCATATTGTAAGATTTTTTTTCTCTCTGTTTTTTGTAGCTTCAATATATATATGTAAAAAAACAAATTCAAATACTCTACTGAAAGCTCAATATTATTTCATAACCTTATTCATTGAGTTAATAGCATTTTAATAAGGCTATGTTAATAATTTCTCAAGTCACACTGTCATAATGTAACACTGGTTGATAAAGTTACCTCCCCTCAACTATAACCGTACAAGTCAAAAGAAAACTTTCAAGTGTAAACTTTTTAGAGACCGATTTGGTTGTGTTTTGTTATGAAAAAGATGTGTTTGTGTCATAGAATTACTTTCTGGGAGATATTGAATAGTATGTCGGTAGTTTATATATATAGATTTCTGACGTATCTATGCCTGAAACACGGCTATTCATATTAGCTTAAATTCTCAATACCAGTGACGTGCATATTCATGAGATGGTAATAGCGTAGATTATCGCTACCGCAAAACAGGGGGGAGATATTTATGAATATTGTCCAACAGAAAAATCTATTTAGAGTTTAAAAAATACGGATATAATCTACAGGAATTTACAACGTCAACACAGTGGCCTAAACGTCGATATATAGTGGCCTAAACTGACCTTTTTTGGACTTCAAGTCCAAATCTCAATGAAGAGGTTACTTTGCCTGACAGCTGTCAATCAACGAGCAGACGACGCCCATATTTCCGGACGGGGTCTGTTGTTTTTTCAATAACAATATATTTTTCGTTCCAACTTTATTGGTGGTTCTTATATTTTTGAAGGGGATTTTATTCAGTCACGAAGTGCAAAAAATAGTCTCTAGAAGAAAACCAGATGTTGATTTCCGAGATGCAATATTCAAAATGACCCCCTAATACGACGAGTACCCGGATGTAAACCGGATATACCGTGAAAAAAAGATTCGTTAGGGTACAGTTATCCATGGAGTTGTGCGCATTTCTCATAAGTACACATGTTGCCTATTGAGTTCGCTTCGCGAACGACCGGCTTCGCCGGTCGTTCTCTGCGCTCACTATTATATCATACCGGTACCGTAGATGGAGAATACCATCTATGAATTCATGTGATATCGGTCGTAATTCATAGATGGAGCGCCAAGTTATACTAAAATAGCGAGTAGAAATCCCGCCCTTCTTCGCCTGACGAGGGAGATGCTATTTACGCTAAAAATACGGCGTGAGCAACCGAGTTTAGCAACTTACAATCTCCACAGATCCTTATCCTATCCATCAACACCGATTATTTGGGTATTCGGCTGTGTTTTATTGAGATAGCAGCATAAATCCACACACACCCAACGTTTTCTATGATCCGTCTCTGCTCGAATGGCTTTGTCGGAAGGTCAACGAGCATGCGTACACAATACAAAAAAATGATTATTAGGGCCCCATCGTTATCTCCTTCACCGTCCCCGACGCAATCTAAGTGATATTTATTATGCAACTAAAATATCAGGAATAGCTGTCGAGAATCGCTTCAAACTGCAATATTATTCTCACGCGTGTAAATTACAGGTAACCGTATAACTGCTTCTGCCATGATTCTAGCGCACTCGTGAGCTGCAAACATTCCACCGCATTATGAAGAAGTGCGGGACGACGATGGGTTCCCAAATGAGAGTCACGTGACTTTAATTCAAATGTAACGTGTACGCATGCTCTTTGACCTCTCGCGTCAGGTTCCTCGAGTCGAGGTAAACATAGACTGGAATATTTTATGCTGCTATCTCAATAAAACACTCCCGAAGACCCAAATAAACGGTGAAGATCGATAGGATATGGATCTGTGGAGATAGTAAGTTGCTAAACTCGGTTGCTCACGCCGTATTTTTAGCGTAAATAGCATCTCCCTCGTCAGGCGAGGGGGCGGGATTTCTACTCGCTGCTTTAGTATGACTTGGCGCTCCATCTATGAAATTCGAATGTCAGATATCACATCAATTCATAGATGGTTTTCTCCATCTAATCATACCGGTACCTCACTAATGGAAGGTCTGTAAGAGGGCTATTGCTAGGTCGGGCCCAGTCACCCTCACCAGGTTTTTAGTCTTGCCCACGGGGGGCTTCAGAAAATTTAGGATCTGTTCAGATGAGCTAGCATTCTTTTATAATCCCCTGAACAAATTTCAGGCAGCCTTTGACAGAGCTACATGTAACATCACCAGACCTCAGCATTGAAAAGTACGCCTACAGCCTAATACATGTATATTGATATTTGTTGTTTCCAGACAATATGGAACCATTTCCAGACAATATTGAGGGACTTATACAGTTTTTGAAGAAGAGGGGTCTGGAAGAGCCCTACCTGAACAAGATTCGAGAAGACAAGGTACAGTATCTATAACTTATTTTTGGTTAAAGGTGCCATATTTTTGTAACATGAGAATCCGACCCAAAAAAGCCATAAAAGCCAAAGTGGCAATTTTGACATGCCATAAACCACTTTTCATTGATCTGCAGTCCTTGATTATTTCGTATGTTATAATTCGGTATATTGCATATACGAAATGACCAGTTTGAGGGATTTGCACAAAAATTCAAAATCAGCTCTGCTAACTCGACACAGGATGAGGATGATTGCCTATGTAAACCGGACACCATCTTTGTAGAGCACGCTATTTTCCATAAAAGCTTGTTACATCCGCCTCGCAGACGACACAAGTAGGTTACGCAATTGTACATATCTTTTTGCGGCCGTTAATGCATATTTCATGCCCGCAAATATTATTCAATAGGGTCATAATTGTTCTATGGACATCAGCCTGAAATAAAGTTATCTATTCAACTGACCAATCAGATTTACGTATACGCGCTAATATAAGCAGTTTCGGCCATATTTGCATCGCGTGTCACATTGCGGACAACGTGACGTCGCGTTGTTTTGGCCATCACAACGTCGCCCGTTGCGGCACGTCATGCACCTGGTGTGCATGTATTTACAGATCAACCGATATAAAAGATTAATCTTTTTTTTTGTATTTTCTAGATTGACAGCACTGTCCTGCCGACCATGTCCTCTGAACAGATCAAGCCCTATATTCCCAAGTATGGTGACCAAATTGCAGCTATATCATACTGTAAAGGGAACACAGAGTTAACGGGGAACAAAGCGTCGGTTTTGGCCAAAATAAGAAGCAAACTCTCACTCGCGAGTAAAAAGCCGGAACGTGGGGCCAAACCTGTCAAGAGCTTGGGGAATAGTAACGCCGTGAAAACATGCAGGCGACTAGAGTTGGGATGGAAGGACTATGATGCCAAAGAAAAAGACGACAAACGTCGATTTAAACAAGTGCGACAGGACAACGGAGGTGGGACGAGGCACTTGACTTTAGACAAGACAACCACCATGGCTGAAATCCTGAGAATATCGAAGGACAAATTCTTTCCAAACGGCAGGAATCATCGAGGTCGTCTTGACGACCACCACTTCTCCCTGAGGGACTTTAGCCAAAATGACGTCGAAATGACTTATACACTTAATGATATATACGAGAAATCCAGCCTCAAAATGATCAGACTGTATTTTGTTACAATGCAAAAAATGTATGGAGAACTGCCGAAGAATTCGAGTATTCAAGCAGCCGGTTCTGGGGCGTCAGAGCAAGTAGTAACGCTCCATGATGACGATTCTTCCTCCCTGGATTCTCTTTCGGATAAAGGCGGTAGTCTTCCACATCCGGGTTCTTTGGATGACTCCATGTTTGATTTTGATTTGACTACAAGTCCTCCATGGACTGATTCTGAAACACAGTTATCAGCAAAGAATGGCGATAAGAACACCACAACGTTGAGCGAGGTTTCCTTGGAACAGACCAAAACACCAGAGAAAGTGGCACCCAGACCAGTCGCACCGCTTCAGAATGATGACAATGATGGCCAGTTGTTTCAAGACGACGGGGAGGTGCCGTCCGTGAGCGCGCAAAACGACACTGACTGTGAGATCATTTTTAACAATGATAACAATGACCCAGATACACTCCGGGAATTGCCGACTTTCATAGATTCAGTGAGTACAATCACGCTGACCATCAGAAGAGGTCATGCCTTTGATGACTTGAAAAACGCTTTCTTACAACCAGGTTTCGAAAACGAAATCATCGACATCAGAATGAAATTGCCATCTGGAGAAATTGAATTGGGAACAGGTGATGGGGTGTACAGAGATTGTCTTACAGAGTTTTGGACAGAATTCTATGATCGATGTACTCTAGGGTACCACATAAAGGTACCTTTCATTCGTCACGACTACCAAGAACCCGAGTGGCAGTCGATCGGTAGGGTTCTGGTCAGTGGATGGAAACAAGTCGACTATTTCCCATCCCAGCTGTCACCAAGTTTTCTGAAGGAAATCTTGTACGGTATCGGTACATCGGAAACTAGCGTACTGTTCGATGAGTTCCTCTCGTATATCTCCCCATCAGACAAAGAAATTCTTCAAGCTGCATTGCAAGACTTCGACTCTGAAGATTTCGATGATATATTAGATGTCCTCGAAAGATTGGACTGTCGGCAGGTTTGCAGCAAAGAAAACCTCAAGCCTATTGTCTTGCAGATCGCACATACGAAACTGATTCAAGCCCCGATGTATGTCATAGACTGCTGGAAGCCAATACTGATAAGCATAAAATCAACACTCACTCCAGAAACCCTTGGTAAACTGTCAACAATGTCATGTCCATGTCGAAGGAATGTCATAAAGCACCTCCGCTTTCCCAGAAGGTTGAAATTGAGACAGAAAGCAGTGTCTGGCTATCTTAAGGAGTATATTCGAGAAATCGGAGATGATGTCCTGAGGGCGTTCCTGCGATTCTGCACAGGCGCAGATATATTATTAGAGAAGCCAATTCTGGTGGAATTTGTTGACACTAGAGGTCTCCAAAGCCGCCCGGTTGCCCATACTTGCAGCATGACGATCCAACTCCCTGTGGACTACAGTAATTATCCAGAGTTTCGGTCACAAATGAACGCCATACTGAAGAGCGACATCTGGGTCATGGACTACGTGTAGTATCTATAAGCGTTAGTCCACAAACTTGTCCTATTCTGAAGGTTCGTCCACCTGCATGCACAGTCATTCCATCTGGAAGACGAAACTAGACTCGGGCATTCTCCTCGAAGGTTACACTGACCTATGTGATGTTGACTCTGCAGAGGGATTGACTTTTAAAGCACGGAAGTGGACAAAGATTGAATGCTGCAATCTTGAGTTTCAAGCAACAGGACGAATAAAAGAATCGTTCGATTAGACATACAAGACATACTAATTCTGAGCTTTTTGTGAAATGGTATTGCCTACGGTAACAGTTCGCACTAGGAGTAAGGTGCAGGAGTGAGGCTTACCATGCATTCACGTTTATCGTCGATAACTTTATTTTAGCTGTTAAGGACAAACCGTTTTGGATAATCAGCATATAATTCCGGGTGGCCGTCAAAAATCATTCTTTGTCCACTATTGTGTTTGCCATGATTTCATCTTTGTCACATCTTTTGAGTTCCTCTGAGCATTCTTACTGATGTCCAATTCCAGACCATTCACCATTTCGTTGCGTCATGGTGAATGGTCTGGGACTTTCTTTTACGCATTATGAACTTCTTGTGTTAGCGTTGTGCACAGTATTATAAAGTAATTAATTTGTAATTAAGTATGCTTGCATTCTGATCAAATATCAGAAGAATTTACCAAGCATGTACACACCCTCAAGACGAGCTGGTGAAGATGATAATGACGATGATGGGATAATTAACCATTGGCAGAATTCAGGTTGCATGTTCCCGTTTTCATTTAAAAAAAGTAATATTCGTCATCACAATTGCTTAAATGAATATTTCTTTTCACTTATAATTAGATGGAATGGCTGCGGTTAGAACTTTCAGTGAACAGAAACACGACGTGTATATTCGACTGACATTGAAGCTCATGGGTCTTGTCGCGGGGTAGCTCTAACCTTTGGACGATCGACAAACATTTGCGTAGAGCTTGTCCTTTTTTAACGGTTTTTTTGTGTTGGTCACTACCGAGTCATTACATTCGCTTTCTCAAATTTTTTATGAACACGATTGAGTTCCATATTTCTGTGAAGTATATTTTGCTACAATCTTAATGTCATCTTTTGTTGAATAATTTTGTTTTGACGTCCACGAATGGAGCT
>JAVTVY010040564.1:0-19759 GCA_036873755.1 Hanleya hanleyi | reverse complement strand
GTATATTTAGAGATTATTGTATACCCATTTCCATATTGGCCCTGGTATCAGCCCGAGACCCCCATATCAGCCAGAGGGCCGAAGGCCCGAGGGCTGATATGGGGGTCGAGGGCTGATGCCAGGGACGATATGGAAATGGGTATATCATAATCTATTTATCACATATTTATAGATGTATGGTAGCATAATTTGTAATTGGCAAAACAAGTAGACATAGATTTTAGTTTTACATGAAAATGTTTCATCGAAAATTGAACCCTAGGTAAAATGCAGTCAACGCTGATAAAATTTCTTAGTCCCATTTTGATGAAACACCAGAGCGAAAAGGTTCAAATTCAGGATCGATTATTGAATGAGTGTACATACATCAAAACATTTAATACGTAGCCAGATCAAGCTGAAAAGCACAAAAGTGCGCTCGGTCAGACTGTGGAGAGAATGCGACGAGCTCCTCGAGGGGAAACCACTCCTGTGCGCGATATCAGCCCAAGGGCAAATAACCGATATCAGGCCCGCGCGTGAGGGCAGAAACCCATATCATGATATGGAACGGTGTCATTCCACAGTATCAACCGGGCTAAATGTCCAGTATCACAGGCAAATATGTGATAAGTTCAATTACTGTTTGCCAGTGTCTATGTATGATTCAGACGTAACTAAATATGAAATATATCACAATGAATGTGAAAAAGATGATTACATGATTGACATTGACGTCCAGCTGACATCCCTAGGGAAATGTCATTCTTCTTGACATCAAGATGCCTTCTCTGGATTCCAGGCATGCACAATACTGGTAGTAAGATTGTGGAAATAATCTTTAAAATGCTTCAAATATTGTGTTTAAAAATCTCAAACTTACGAGATCATTGCAATACCTTTTTCAGGAATATTATAAGCAATTATGAAATTTTACATCTGTAGCGATCACAGAGAGCCTCATGACTAAACACCCGGGGTAGAAATTTATGTGAACTTCAGCAAGAGACAGACGAGAAGTGAATGGCTACATCTGTTATGTCGCCCGATAAATTTATCAGATGGAGGATGGTCGATGAATTTTACAGCTTATCTCTGTTTGGTAATATGACCTCAGCCCCCTAAAAAACCATCTTACCTCAAAGGAAATCCAGCTAATCTGATCAAGTGCCCCTTGCAAAACCAAAATGACTTTCGATCTCCGAATGTGGGGGATTGCGTGGTACAATCTCTACCTAATCACCGAAGAACGAATAGTCTATAAAGATCGCGCTCCCCACAAAATGAGGCCAAAAATTCAAGCAAAATAAGACTTAGCCTGCCATCCTGTACTTCCGGAGACCCCCAGCGCAATTGTGCCTGTTTTTTTCTGGATGGGTTTGTGTGTACGAAAGAGAAGCAAAGATTCAACCACGCGACTGCGTGTACTTGTTTGTTTTGATTGGGTTTGTTGTATACTCAGATTAATGTTAATGCATTACGTCTTATGAATAGCGACCGTAAAGTAGTACATTTGTACAAAATTGCTGATTTTGAGATGAAAACATCTTCTATTTCTCTCTGTAGCCATATGAATACCGACCAGAGCCAGAACCGCCTTTTGTATACAATTACCTATTAAATCACAGAGTACTGTGTATAAAACTCGTCGTGGTTCTCGTCAATATTCATATATTTACAGAGAGAAATATAAGGCATTTTCATCTCAAATTGAGAAATTGTACGGTCCTGCTATTCGACAATCATTATACCCATTATCTTGTAATTATTCTGAGTGTAAAACACTATGCTTGCTTTATGCCAATGTTGTGCTCTATTTCATTTTTGGCACTTCAACATCCCCTCATGGGGGCCAAAAGCTCGCTAAACCGTACAACGTCCATTCTACTCAGACAGGCCCACGAGAAGTTTTGATCAGGTGCTGACCATCCAGTACTGATGTACAGTTCCGCGCAGTTGCTCAAAACCTTTACATGTACCGATCAGTTTCGGGATAAAAATCGTAAATTGTTACGGTGCACAGGACCATCCAGTATTAGAAACCTGTCACAGGGGCTTGTTACCGTTAATTGGTTAATTATGTTGATTTACGGGATGGGGTGGTCGAGATCGTGAAGAAATTTCTTCACGACCACGACCCCCGCCCCCTCCCCCTTTCCCCACAATCAATTAACGACGGTAACAAGCCACTATGGGACCTACCTGGGCGATACTGATGGGTTGGGATCTGCTCAGTACAGAAGTGTCAAAGCTTCCCTATGTAGTACAGAAGCCATGTCAGTGTCAGTTTAGTAAAATTTGTGCAAATATTTTTTCAATTGAATTTTTTAACATGTGCGCGATGTAATAAAGAAGAAAAACGAAGAGGTTTTGTTTAACAGTGTCATATTTTTGTTACAAGAGAAAATCCTCCACATAGATGCTGCAAATATAACAGGGAGGATATTTTCACCAATCACAAACCCAGTGTTATCCAAATGACCATCAGTGTTCTTTTCTGTCTGATATTTCAGTTAGTAAATATCAAGAAATAATATGATTTCGCAGGTTTTGAATTTAAAGAAAAAGTAACTTCGTAACCATCACACTTAGGAGTTTTTCCTTTGTAAACGCCACGTATCCTTTTCAAACTTTGATAGATACAAGCATTTCTGATGAATTAGTTGTTTTCTACGGAAATATTATTCAGACAATTCGTGAATTTAAAAACGATTGCGAATATTATTGAACCTCGATCCGCAATCTCTGTCTTTTTCAAATCTAATCTCATATTAGCTTCGTGTCTTTTATTTGCGTACATTACACTGAAATTCGTTCGAATGGCATAAAGTTAAAAACAACAAATTATCTGCTAAATCTGCCACTAGTGGCACTACAGTAATGCTATCATCTAGGCCTTTCAGTAGTGAAAAATTAAGAGTCTTAGCTCACATGAGCATGAGCAAGAGTGAATGAGTGAGTGAGTAAGTAGGTTTTAACGTCGTTTCCAATATTTATTCAGTCATATCACGACGGTGCCTAAATGCGCCAGACACGAGAGTGTCCACAGTTCCTATTATCCTATGATGGACACTGGTCAGTCCAGCCAGTATGAGGACCAGTGACTTCATCATGATCAGGGTCAAGGAGGAGCGTGACGTAATCACCAGAAGTGACGTTACCGCTAGCTACGTACCACAATAACAGCATCATGATCAGGTACATGATCAGATTCAAGGTCAAAGATATCAGGGTGCAGATTCGAGAGTAAGCCCGGTTTAGATTTAAGAACTCAACCAATCGGATCGAGTACACGACCGCCGTGTTACCGACGTATAACTTGTAAAGAATCGTCCACAATGTTTGATCACGTGATATCTCGCATACCGTATTGCTGTGGAAATCTATAGACCACTGTAGTTTAAACAAAGGGACCCCCCTTGATGTTCCCACTCTTTACTTTTATGTTCGAACACCGTGTGAAAATTTGATCAATCAGAATCACGTACACGACCGCCATGTTTAATCACGTGAGAGTTTGACCTATAGAGAGAAAAATTTAGTATAGCCATTCCATTCCAATCATAATATCAGTGCTGGTATGTACTATACAGATGTATATTTACATGGATGTTATTTGGCGGGTACGTCAATCTACTCGATTTTGATTTTGAAATCTACAACGCTTGTGCGTGACTTGGCTATATTATACCCAGACTTCACAATAACTGATTTATCCAACCTATAAATACACACATGTACAAAGCTAGAAAAAAAGGTGATGAACCATCACCCTTTCATGGTGATCAGACCTGGCCTCACTTCAACTTCAAATGGTGACAGTCGTCACCTTTTTAAGGCGTTGATTGTGCCTCATGGTGAGGACTTAAATTTCCAATAATTGCTCATCACTCTTCAGAGGTGATGACTATCATATTTAAAGGTATCATAAAAGGGGTGATGGCTCAAACTCATCACCTTTTCGAGGTGATAGTTATCACCTTTTGTTCTGGCTGTGTATACCTTAATTGATCGATATTATATAGAGGTGTATAGATGTGGATATTATTACGATGTGGACATTATATACATATGGATATTTTAAGATGTGAGTATTTAGGTGTGGGTATTATCTCTTTGGAGTACAATGGGTATGTGGGTATTCAAATGTGGAAATAAAACGGTACCTTGTCTGTGTGAAATCTATTAAGGTATGCATGTGTATGTATACAGGTTGGATAAATTCGTTTGAAGTCTCGATATACTGCAGCTAGATAAGTCAGGCATGCGCGTTGTAGAATTCAAAATCAAAATCGAGTTACGTACCTTCATTATCCGCCCAATAAGATCCATGTAAATAAACGGCTGCATAGTATACATCTGAACTGGTATATTGATTGCATGCAGTGGAATAGCTATGCTAAACCTTTCTCTCTACAGGTCAAAGTCTCACGTGATTACACATGGCGGTCGTACACGTGATACTGATTGGTCGAATTTTCACATGGAAATAGATCATCTAGGTAGGGAGTGGGAACTCAAGGGCGTTTCAGTTTGTTTCCAGAGGCATTTCTCCGGCAATAATGGGTACGGGTTAGTTACACCCGAGGTATCACGTGATCAAATCTTGTCGATGATTTTTTACAAATTATACATCATCAAACATGTCGGTCGCACGGTTGATTCTGATTGGTCTAGTTCTTAAACTTAAATCGATTTCACTCTGATCTTCAACCTGATACCTCCCTGTTCATGAACCTGACCATGATCTTTATCTTGCGTTGCGTCACTTCCGGGAATCATGTCACTTCTGGTGATGTCGCTAAAGGCAATTACGTCACTTCCCGTAAAAACGTAAATTCCGGTGATTGTGTCAATGCTCCCTTCTTGATCCTGATTATGATGACGTCACTGATCTTGATCCTAATCATGCTCTGGCGCCTGTGAGCCGAGTCTCTCATATTTACACTACTCTTGCCGAGTTATCAACAAATTCAATATTCAAATTCGATCCTGTTTTGAATATATGTCCACTCTACGTCTGAAAGAGAATGTTTCCAGCAAAACTACCACAAATAAATTTGACAATTAATTTCAAGGTATTCAACTTCTCTAGTAATTCCAAAGTTTGACTTCATCACTTAAGTCGTATCTGAATGTTATAAATGTCGGTAATTATACTGGCGATCAATGATTATATCAGGACCCTGATTCCGGGTATATACTATCAAAAACATTCATGGTCTATTTCTGACAGTTCAGACCAATCAACGTCAATTCACTTTCAGGGATTTCAGCCTGATTTTCAGAACCATTCTCTTAATTCGAGAGCATTCACCACTGAATCCAGGAAATAATTACAGCCTGAAATTCAGAGAATATCCCCGTAATTCAGTAAATGTTCCTGAATAAGTTTAAGAGTGAAGAGTCTGGTATAATGGAATATTGCTATGAGCTATTCCAGGAAAGTCGACTGCAGTGCATCACCGAATATCCCTTATCAGCAAGATATACTGGTGAGTTTGTGTTATAAACATGTTTTATCAGATGTTTGACTTTCAGCATGAAGCACGTTTATTATCTTCTTTCCACAGCAGCATTCCCAGCTCCCATTGGTTAATTGCGTCGCATCTGTGACGAATGCCATCATTGGCTCTTCCTCGGTTGGCGCTACCAATTGCTGGCTTCGAAATGGCACTTTGCTGTATGAACAATAAGTTAATACCATCTGTTAATGAGCTATGTCTGTCGCTCATTAGACAGTGATGCCGAAAATGTAGTCACGTCAAACATTAGATTTAACAACCGCGTTATTTATATATGCAGATGTGGCACACTTGGCTGATGTTTGTTGGGGAAGACTGCCGGTGGGTCCTAATAGCCAAGTGCCACACTTCTATCTTGATAAACTTATGATATTATCCACAGGAATGTTCTCCGTGTTCGTAGTCGATCTAATATGGGATCGATCGGAACTACTATATCGATTAGTTGTGTCTTTGTCGATAATTTTTTTGCAACAGATTCCGCGCCAATTATCTCTGACTCTCTTTTCACGGAGGACGAAGAACAGAAAGATGAAGAAACCCTGGAAGGCATTTAAAATGGTAAATATATATTGGAAGGGAATCCTAGCGTCTTCTATGGCCAAATATCCAAACACCCACGTCAGACCTGATTAGAAACAAAGAAAAATAAAGATGAGTAGTCGATAGTTGATAAATTTGTGAATACGAATTGAGATAATAGAAATATCGGATTTTGTTTATAAACACCAAAGCCCTATTTCCGGGGAGCTTTATCTGCCTGAATATTTTCTAAGCTACAACTTTGCACTGTTAGCCCTACCTGGCCTGGACGACTTTGAGTCTGTCCGTCCCTTTTCGACATTTCGGCCCCTCCCTCTTATTTATTTTTGTTACCCCTTGGGGTAGAGAGCTGAAAGTTTCCTTACTACATATTTGGGCCAAGCTCTGAAAGATGTCACATTGACAGCGTCTTCTCGGAAGCCATTTTTTTGCACCGATTTGCCGAAATTTTATTTTTCGATATTTTCTCTCAAAAACAAATTAATATGATACAGAATGATTAGTTTTGGCAACATAAGTTACTATTATGCTTTTTTAGGCAAGAACGAAGTCACGTCTTTCTGAGGACACTCGTGGCCGCCATTTTGAATTTTTCCACGATCGGTCGCACCTAGGATTATGACTGTAGTCTCACAATGACGCCAATAAGATTCGTGCAAAAAGTCACGAAATTTCGCTTGTTCTCATAGTTCCGGAGTTGCGATGAAAAGTTTGTGTCACAATTGTGTCATTGGTAGTTGCCAGGTCTTCAGCTAATGTCGTAATTGCGCCATTAGCATGCAATTCTGCGTGCAGAATCGGCCGCTAGTGACGCAATTACGACAATTGTGTCATTAGTAGTTGCCAGGTCGTCAGCTAATGTCGTAATTGCGCCATTAGTATGCAATTCTGAATGCAGAGTCGACCGCTAGTGACGCAATTACAACAATTGTGTCATCAGTGGTTGTTATTGCAAGTATATCAAATATTTAGTCATACATCATATGTGATATACTTTTGCCTCAAATAATTACTGGCTTACAGTTGCGACAATAAGCGTCAACATGCTCGCTACATTTATTTTGTGACAGCTGCAACATGACCATCCCCATCCCCCCCACCCCCGGCCAGACAGTGTTAACATGATTCAGGACACCCAGAGAATATCGGCATTCATTCTATTCGTGGATCGTTAAATGCGTTAGACGATATACGATACGGTTATGGCGTGATCGGTGATGGTCTTGTTATTAAATATTCTCTTAATGAATCAGGCATAAGGCCATGCAAAAGAGTTATAAGATAATGAGTTAATTACAATTTGATACCGATCTGAAAATCTCGGCTCGATGATGCCATAATGTCAACTGAACGTAAATACGCAGACGAGTAGTAATTTCAACTCATTCCAGTTAACGCAATCATTCATGCAAGACAACAACTGCCCCCATTGACTTACCCAACAACAGGAAGCAAGCAATGCCGGCCCTTAACCGGAGTTTTGATTCTTTCGTTGCGGATTGGTTGCTTTTAAGTACAGAGGAGCGACGTGAGAGACTCCATGCTATTCTGATGAATATTCCGGTATTGAAGACTATGATAAGTCCAACCGGTAATAGGAAGGCGTAGTAGGAGGTTTGCTGATCCATCCAACAACTGTAAATACAAACACATCAATATGCTTACTGTTCACCCGTATTCAGCCATAGTAAACACATTTATTCGAAAGCATTCAAAACCCAACTGTCATGACACATCATAAGCCAGTTGTCCTGACAAATCTTATGCTGTTAAAATAAATAGACACATTTGTCAAAACCCAACTGTCCGGACACATCATAAGCCAATTGTCCTGACAAATCTTATGCTGTTAAAATAAATAGACACATATTTCAAAAACCAACTGTCCTGACACATTATGCTCTTATTATAAATAGACACGGTTTGCAAAACCCAGCTGTCCTGACACATTATCAGTCAATTGTCCTGACACATTATGCTGTTATTATAAATAGACACATTTTTCAAAACAAAACTGTCCTGACACATTATCAGCCAATTGTCCGGACACATTATGCTGTTATTATAAATAGACACATTTTTCAAAACCCAACTGTCCTGACAAATTATCAGCCAATTGTCCTGACACATTATGCTGTTATTATAAATAGACACATTTTTCAAAACCCAACTGTCCTGACACATTATCAGCCAATTATCCTGACAAATTATGCTGTTATTATAAATAGACACATTTTTCAAAACCCAACTGTCCAGACACATTATCAGCCAATTGTCCTGACACATTATGCTGTTATTATAAATAGACACATTTTTCAAAACCCAACTGTCCTGACACATTATCAGCCAATTATCCTGACAAATTATGCTGTTATTATAAATAGACACATTTTTCAAAACCCAACTGTCCAGACACATTATCAGCCAATTGTCCTGACACATTATGCTGTTATTATAAATAGACACATTTTTCAAAACCCAACTGTCCTGACACATTATCAGCCAATTATCCTGACAAATTATGCTGTTATTATAAATAGACACATTTTTCAAAACCCAACTGTCCAGACACATTATCAGCCAATTGTCCTGACACATTATGCTGTTATTATAAATAGACACATTTTTCAAAACCCAACTGTCCTGACACATTATCAGCCAATTATCCTGACACATTATTCTGTTATTATAAATGGACACATTTTTCAAAACCCAACTGTCCTGACACATTATCAGCCAATTGTCCTGACACATTATGCCGTTATTATAAATAGACACATTTTTCAAAAACCCAACTGTCCTGACACATTATCAGCCAATTGTCCTGACACATTATGCTGTTATTATAAATAAACACATTTTTCAAAACCCAACTGTCCTGACACATTATCAATTGTCCTGACACATTATGCTGTTATTATAATAGAAACACGTTTTTCAAAAAACTGTCCTGACCAACTGTCCTGACACATTATCAGCCAACTGTTGTCCTGACACATTATGCTGTTATTATAAATAGACACATTCTTCAAAACCCAACTGTTCTGACACATTATCAGCCAATTGTCCTGACACATTATGCTGTTATTATAAATAGACACATTTTTCAAAACCCAACTGTCCTGACACATTATCAGCCAACTGTCCTGACATATTATGCTGTTATTATAAATAGACACATTTTTCAAAACCCAACTGTCCTGACACATTATCAGCCAATTGTCCTGAGACATTATGCTTTTATTATAAATGGACAAATATTTCAAAACCCAACTGTCCTGACACATTATCAGCCAATGGTCCTGACACATTATGCTGTTATTATAAATAGACACATTTTTCAAAAACCCAACTGTCCTGACACATTATCAGCCAATTGTCCTGACACATTTTGCTGTTATTATACATTGACACATTTTACAAAACCCAACTGTCCTGACACATTATCAATTGTCATGACACATTATGCTGTTATTATAAATAGACACATTTTTCAAAACCCAACTGTCCTGACACATTATCAGCCAATTGTCCTGACACATTATGCTGTTATTATAAACAGACAGATTTTTCAAAACCCAACTGTCCTGACACATTATCAGCCAATTGTCCTGACACATTATGCTGTTATTTTAAATAGACACATTTTTCAAAACCCAACTGTTCTGCGCATTATCAGCCAATTGCCCTGACACCTTATGCTGTCATTATAAATAGACACATTTTTCAAACCCCAACTGTCCTGACACATTATCAGCCAACTGTCCTGACATATTATGCTGTTATTAAAAATAGACACATTTTTCAAAACCCAACTGTCCTGACACATAAGCCACTTACTGAACACATTTTTGCAAAAGCCAATTCTTCTGACGCATCTTATGCTGTTATTATACTATTGTAATATTAACCCCCTCTGTTTCTGCCGTGTTCACATGTTTCAAACTCTTATCGACACTGCTCTGAGCAGGAATGTATTGGTCGTTTTCAATCTTGTCGAATTTTATCATTCAGGTCATATCTCGGTTTGGTGGATGCTTGGTGAAATATGAAATATGAATTCCATAAATTCCAAGTCCAATTTACCCCATGTGGATCTGGTTTTAATCCGATTGTCATCCATAAATAATATATGTAAGACATCTGAAATGAAACGTACAATCTCGGGATGCTCGTTCCATCTCCTCTGTAATACAGTCCGTGATTCACAGCCAAGACAACAACTACTGGAATGACGGGAAAACCTGGAGGATATAAATAAGTAAGACATGAAGACAATATGCAAGCAACGTAGGGCGAATGTGTGATGGAACAAACGACCGTGGTGGAAGGAATCAGCTATGACCACTGAGCCATCAAGTTCCTAAAATATAGTCGGAAATTTCTAAACAATATAGTGAATGAAAATATTAAGCCGAGAGCACACGATAAATTTTTATTTCACCAGTTTTCAATGTTCGATAACTGTTCCGTGTGTATTGGAGAACTACAGCAAAATTTCATCTCTCTCTCTCAACATTTCATACCCCTCCATAAAAAAACTTGATCACTATTACAGTCAAAAATAATTATTCGTGTGGACAGGACGTCATAGAAAATAAGCTAAGCCAGGAAGTCTATAATCGGAGCTTTAGCAACCGCATTGCAAATAGATCTCTGCATTGCACCCACGTGAACTGTGTGAACAGGTTGGCAGATATAACCGTATCGCTATTGTTAGACGGACTACAACCTCGGGAGAGCCTTTGCAACACCAAATGTGCGAATTACAACAACAACAACAACAAAAAGAAAACATAAAAAATCGTGACTTCTTTTCCGAATGCCCTAGATTTTCATTGTAACAGGCCATATGAGAAGTAGTTCCTGGTTGCGAAAGGCAGCGGTATCATTCAATACTCGAGTATAAACGAGTATGATAGAGTGCCGGTGAGGAGGCTAAGAATGTCCGGTGGCTACGAGTGTCCGGTCCCTATCTTCTAACCCAGGTAGGACACTTTTCTCCACATTGGGGACAAGTGTGCGTCTTTGGTTGCAATAGAAAAGGATATGAAAAGGGACAATAATCACCAGGACATTCTTATCCATCACACCGACAGCAAGAACAAAATGTATTACACGGGGAAAAAACGAGAAACCGGAGAATATGTTGACGCTGATACCTGAAGACTTGTTACAGAAATAAAACGGGGAGGCAAAAAAACTAATCAACCTGCATTGTACATTGTTTTGCATTTATTACACACGTACAGGAGTTCTACGTCTATAATACACCAAATTCGTGTCACTCTTCGGAAATAGTTTCAACACTAACTACAATTAACATATTTTTTATTTTTACGACGCTAATATATAAATAAATAATCAATGAATATGGACTCACACTTACCCCAACAAATAATCAAAGCTTTAATCATAAAACGGGGAATGTAGGTGTTCATAACTATGACATAACGCAGGTACTGCGTGATTGCTTCAACCAACATCCACATGAAGCTGACGAATAGGAAGTAGTGAAGACACACCGCCACGATTTTACATCCGATCACGTGATGGACGTCCTTCTGACTCAGGATGACGCCGACCAGAAACAAAGACCAAGCGAGCAACAAAGCCAGGGCCAAGTTGAAGAACACCTTTTGTGACATGTCAGCCCTTAAACGGCTGAAAAGACATAAGTACTGAAATACAGTTTACTCAGGAAAATGACTTGGAAATTCATGCGGATAAAATAATACGGGTCAGTTATTAGACTTTGATAACGGAAACATCCCGATGTATTCATTGTTGTCATCGCTGAAAACTGCAAAATCCATCATGTATAAAAACTAACATTTTCTAACGATGATGCACAATAACTCAATACTGATACCTCGCGACTTCAGACATTTACAATTTAACACATTTTGCAGATACGTAATCCATAATGAAAACATACACCGTCGTATTTGTTCACCGTAGATTTATACAGGGTGCTGCCCCAGAAACGCCGCCATTAGCTTGACATCTCACAATGGTAGTGTGATGCCAGAAAGCACACACACATACATACCATTACAGAGAGTCGTGAAATATCAATCAAACATGCTTTCTTAAAAGGTCATCATGACATGTGTTTCGGAGATGCAGATCGCAATGCCCTGGCGAGCAAACGTGACCTCAGCAGCCAATTCGCCACTTCACATATCATGGACATTGTAGCCACAAAAACGTCCAATTTATTTGTGAATAACCGCGTGAAATTTTACATGGACATTTTCAATGAATTATCCGAGTGAACTTTTTTAATAATATTAGAATCATATGGAAATACGCCCGTGAACTAGGTCAGAATAATATAAGGACTTGCCTGAATATACTTTCATAGAAAATGTATCTAACAGAAGGCGGAGTATTGCAGGCCAAGTGTTGCAATATTCAAAAATATTTATTTTCATTCAATCCAACATATATTCATTCAATTCCGATTAAATTTATATTCAATAAATACAAACATTTGGAAGATTTCATACATGTCCTGTTTTATATACTTTCTTAAAATTTGTGTATTGGAAACCTTTTTCGCTCAGTTACATTTTTTTTTATTTGTTTCGATAATTTTTTTATGCGATGTTTTTTTTTTATTTGTATTCGAAGCAGATGTAAAATATATTTGCCATAATTGCATTGTGGATAATACCTAACCCCACCTACTTGGATATGTAACGAGGCTTTTCATTGGCTATTGGGAAATCGACGGCGAAAATGGCAGCATCTTTGACCGTCGGTTTGCTTCCATCCACAGGGATAAATCTCGTCTTTGGCTGTCGAGTTCGTATTTGATAATCTTTGTCTGTCTTCATTCTTACTGTCAAATCCCATACAAACGCCTTGAATGTATTGGTCCAATAATACCAGTTTTCCCAGTGCGCTAGATTTGACGGTCTACATCTATATAAGTGAACAGCAAATATCACCATAAACAAAAGTACCAATGGAGCCGCAGACACCAACGAACACTGGATCATGGTCCAACAGTGGGATGTCAAAGTAGCCGTTGCCAACTGGCACTGCAAACCAGTCTCTCTCTCTCTCATTGGACGGCGAATATTTGAGCCCGATTGCTGCAGACAATTGTTGCTCAATTTTCCATCTTGCGGGGGAATTATTGTGATTTGCCCCTGTGGATGAAGGCAAACCGACACATATCTCAAACATACCACCATTTTCGCCGTCGATTTCTCAATTGCCAATAAAAAGCCTCGTTACATATCCAAATAGGTGGGATTAGATATTACCCACAATGCAATTATTGCACAAATATTTTACATCTGCTTCGAATATAAATAAAAAAACATCGCGCAACAAAAATTATCGAATGAAATAATAAAATGTAACTGAACAAAACGGTTAATTTCAAGTTATTGCATATAAATATAGATTCAAACAGGACATGTATGAAATCTTTGCATATATTTGTAATTATTGAATATAAATTTAATCAGAATTGAATGATTATATGTTGCATTGAATGAAAAAATATATTATTGAATATTGCAACACTTGGCCTGCCGTAGCGGAGCTTATCTACCACGCGCTATACATAAAACGGACACCCAGATTTGTGCTATCGTGAGTACAATTATATGGTCCACTTTCGGGATCTTCGCATCTCTTCCTACCTGGAGGGGCGATGTTTTCCAAATGTGGGATCTGACGACTGCCCCAGCCAATTGACGACTATATTTGGGTAAATTGGTTCAAAACGAACCTTCGCTCATGGATGCATACCGATTTTCGTACTTAATTATACGCACCTGAATAACAAGAAGGATAAAACTGTTATTCCGAGTCCAGCAATCGACAAGGATAACCCAACTAAAGTAATGGTGGACAGGATTTGTTCATGCACTGGGTCAACTTCGACATCACCCAACTCCTACAAACAAAAACCAAGCATAATTATCCGATGAAGCAGATCAATGGTAGGGGGTTATGATTGCCACATCGTGTTACTGGAATCAGAAAGTGGCGGCAATTGCAAGTTCATCGCCATAACGCACCAGCGCACGCAGGAGAGTTTGTGACAGGCGTAATAGGCAACCACCTCATCGGACAGGATAGGCACACCGCCAGGAGTGACATATACGTTTTCGTGGAAATTTAAGCCGTACGACGTCGGGCATTACAGGTTGGTTTTCCTGGATATTCTTGCATTTACCAGTTTTACCCCATGTTGAGGCGTTTACTCCATCAGACGTCCACGATGCTCATCCATTAACATCAGATGAGTTGTTTGAGCTGATCTGTCATCACAGCTCCCGAGCTAGCGAATCTAATTCCGCTTAAGCCGGTGCTAGGGGCCGTGTGGATACTTCATTGTCTCCACATGAACAGCTGCAATAAAAGCGCGGCTGAGATACTAAGGCTACGTCCGAGAATCCACCGAATTCCCGGGTCTGAATGTCAGGTGTCGACGAATGCTTTCCTGTAGAGTCATTTGGTTGCTTTTTAGTCGCCAGACGTCGTCAATATTTCCCACCTCTTGCATATCGCTCCAATATACAAAATATGATATGCCTAGTTGACATTGTTAGGCGATATTTCGTCACTTCTATGCCCCCCGTCCCCTCCAAGGCCTGGACAGGTCCCAATCCCAAATCGCCAGGGCTAGCATGTTAACGTGTGACTATGGCGAGCTCTCAAAGAATAAAGACACGTGTTCTTGTGATTGGCTGGAGCTCTGAACTGGTAAAGGGCTTTAACATTTCAGAATATACATTTTTGACGATATGTTATCGGACAAATGCGAATACCTTTTCCCTTGCAAGGTTTTTGTTTACTTAGGTGCTGAAAAAACTCATTCCTTTATTCAGACGCTGACAGCTGAAAACTGGTCAACAAATATATAACTTCTTTATTTGTAGACATGGAACATTGCGTTGTACATTCTAACCGTATTTCCTAGCGTAATGTTGCTCTCGGTTATCGACGCGGTAATCATTGATGGATGACTGACTTTTGTTATGTTATGTAATTATCAGATCTGACACGGGCGAATATCCGCATGCCATCAATATGTACTTACAACAAGAATGGCGAAGTTGGTCAGATGATCGCACATGCAGACATATCGCCCATCTTTAATTCTTTCTAAGGAACAGCCCACTGATGACCAGCCGCCTCGGCCATTGTACTGCTCGTAGTCCCAGAATACGCACGTGCCTGATCCGTCACCAGAGGGCTAGCAAAATAAGTCAATATTCAATGCCGCTGGTAAATAGAAGACATTTATCTGAAATACCGGTACGCATGCTTTGGGTTACAGCTCAGTGCCACAGAAATTGAAACTCTTCTGCGAGGGAAGATTAACTTAGCCCATACAAAGAGGCACACTCTACCAGGCATTCAGTACGTTCTGCTTCGCGCCTCTCCATTCGGCGCTGTCAGGGTCTCATGGACTGTGCCGGAGTTGACCCAAGGTCATCTGTTGCCACAGTAAAGGAATATGAGGACCGTCTAACTGGGCGAATTAATATCAGTCGCGATTAATATCAGTCGCGATTCACCGATACATACATATATTTCCGCAACATATACATGTTGTTCCAGGGTTATTTATCAAAATGCTGCTTCAAACTGTGTGACACTGCCGTTTTGAAATATATTGAATATCTGTTAACCATATTTCAAGATAAATATACGTCTTGCGATCAGTAAAACAGTTAGAGAGAACAGTTCTTGGTTTCCGCAAGAATCCTGCAAAAAATGGCGAGACCCCTACAGAGCGTAGCGCAAAGCACCCTGGGAGATGATACAAAGAGGTAGGGCCTGAATGCCAGTCGGAGTTATCAACCTGTATGATCTTGTATTACTGGTTTAAATCATTCATTACTGACAAAAATGTATTGGATTTGCGTCTTCCTCTTCATTTGTAAACTTAATATAGAGTATTAGTTTCATAATTATTAACAACGTTTTTTATTACTTCCCAGCCAGTCTGGTCACGTAAGTCACCTATTTCTCCCTTCATATATGAAGAGATCCACTGGTTTCACCATCTCATAATTTGAGTATTTGATCAACATGGAATTATCTGAAGTTGTTAAAACGACTGTTGTTGTTAGTCGGGTGTTGGTAGAAACTATATTAGCGCATGTCAAATTGGGAATAATATAAGGTATATACCTCTTCTAATGGTTTAAATATCGTGCTAACATTCATTTCTGAAGAGAGATTTGTGAAGTTCAACTCCCCAAAGCTAGCAGATATAATACGACTGCTGGCGGCTCTGCTCTTGCTCTGGTTGTTTTGTGATGGCTCCTGGAATAGGACGCCATTACGTTGTATGACGAAGGACAGTCTCAACTTCTCAGGGCTTACTACAAAGAAAATTCAAAGAAAATCTTAATGTATCTGAACAATACTTCAACATTGTAGTGGAGAAGAAAGATACGAGAGTAATTTCAGGAATGCAAAAGTATAATCGTCCAGATCCTACATGTACGTCCATGGACGAAAAGTATACCATTGCATATTGGAAACCATTGGCAATGACTAGAATCTGTAAGGTAGAATCTTTGATACTTCGAGTAAAACACGGAAATTCGTTACCGATTTCTTTTTGAAATGATTACGAATGACGATGATTAGAGGAAGGACGAAAAATGCCTCTCTGCCACCCCCTCCCCCCCTCCCCCCCGCCCCCCAAACAATCTTGCCCCTCTGGACCTCCTCCACTCCTAATCAATATAAATGAAGAATTGACACGGGTAAATAATGAACCCCTATGTATTAAAAGAGATGTTATTTATTGAAGAATGATTTACTTAGTAGATGGTCCCATGGTATCTGGTAAAACGTACTCAATTTTATCGCTTCATTCACAGCATCAGCATTGAGGAAGAGCGCTACATCGATGCCGTCTACCTCATCTTGACTGCCAACGTTGCCCATGACATTCACCAAGGAATTGTTGGTAAACAGCGAAGCATCTCCATCAACTGTATTCTGGGGCTCGTTGTCGTCGTCAACCTCAAAGGCTTTAATTCCAGCGACGATGACATTCTCGTCAAGGTCCCAAATCTCTAAAACCAGGTTTTTATAGGTCTGACGGATGTTGGACTCTTGCGATATGTTCGCTGTCAAGGTATATGTTTCCAATGACTGCGTGATCCTGTAGGAACATAATGCTTAATGAGTTGTCTTTCTATTTCTCATAATTTCAACATTTATCGAAAGGGAAAACAAAATATTTTCAGATGGCGAATACATTCTGTGAGAAATCTTAATTTGTAAACTAAAAATCTTTCATTCGAAAATCCGTAGATCAAAAGACAAGTGGCATTAACACAGGAAGTACTCATTTGAGTATGGTGGTAATTAATGATATTTTGCAATCCAAAAGATGCCGGATCAGATTTTTCTTGAAACTTACCACGAAATGTAAATTGGTCTTTTTGGCCACATCAATCCCATAAAAATGTACCTATGATGATTAAAATGTGCTCCCTGACCTACATTGTATTAATGTAATGAATTGAATTTATCATATTGTATGTCATATTTGCTGCAAGAGAAAATCTACCCAGTGAATGCCCCAATATGCCAAAACCAGGCCGGAAAACGCATGAATCCATTTTTCAAGGCTGATATTTGAGTATGTAAACTTCGAAAAAATATGATTTTGCACATCTTGGATTGAAAACATGGCAGTGTGATTAACGTCACAGGACCTACGAAGTAGGGTTTGATATGATTTAAGTGTGTACCTTGATCTAAGACTGACAATTTTCACGGTCGTAAGAGGCATTGAGACATGTTTTTGCCAATTTCGAGGTTTTTAGGCCACCTAATTAAGTCAGAAATTGGGTCAGAAAGTCGGTCACATTTACCTTGACCCAGTTAGGTCAGGTCGCACTGACATTGACATTATTAAGCGCATTTTCATGGTCTCGGGAGGCATTAGGACATGTTTGTGCCAATTTCGAGGTTTATAGGTCACCTAAGTAGGTCAAATTTTCATCAAAAGTAGCTCAGCTCGGAACTTTGCTAGTAACAGTGCCCTAATGCACGTTCTTTCCAAAAGTCAAAGTTCTAATGTTAACGATTCTTCTTATTTTGCCGGAGGAAGGATTCGGATGGACTGACTGATTCACTCATTACCGGACAATTTGCAAATGAGAGACTACTTCGTAGGAATAGGAAAAAGGGAATTTCCCCATCGTTTCCCCGTACTTTGTTAAGGAACAAGCCAAAAAACCAACCGTTTTGATGCTCTACCCAGCTGATCAGCTTGGTAAAGAACTGTAGATTTCACCTCTAAAACGTTGTCTACAATTTCCCCGATACTCTTTCCCGTCTGTAGAGCAAGTAAAAGAAAATATTAAAGACTGAGATATGTAGTATGGTACAGAGTGAGTGAGCGAGTGAGTGACTATTGTGTAAGTGGAAGGGATGTACGAGAAATACATGGTCTCACTCGTTGGAGCAAGTCGAGACTTTGGTGTGGAGTTGCTTCATTCAGTTTATCTGTCGCTTGTGTCGGAGAGTGTCACTAGAGCTTCTTCCCTGTGTTTGGGGTTGGTGAATTGCTTGCCCAAGTCCGTCTGGATCGTAGTGATTGAAGGATGGATGATACAGTTGGTTAGAGTCTCTTGCCAATGTTTCATGAATACTTCGGGCTGCCTTCCGATGTGTGGTTGACATTTTAGTGAGAAGGTTGGAGAGCTTTGCTTATCGACGCAGCTGTTCAGATTTTCTTGCAGCCTGGCTATTTTTGCCCGTTTCAAAATAACGTTGCTCAGTAGTTCAGAGGATCGCTCGCATGCCCTCAGATCGAAGTTTCGGATCGACACTCACGATTTAGGACTTTGATCCGGCGCCACTAGAATCGCATACCGGAAGTCCGGCAGCCCCAATTAAACGGCACTATTCATTTGTGGCCTGATCGGCCCGGATCACACGCTATATGTAGAGAGATCTTTTCACTCCAGATCAACCACTGCTTCTGATGGAGGAACAACAGTTCCGAAACCAGGCAGGTTCCAATTGTGGGAAGTCCGATAGAAGCTCGCAATCTGCGTTTTTCTCACATATATCATCTGAGTAAGTCAGTAGGATTTAACGTCGTTAGTAGTATATAGCAAGTCTTTGGGACTAATAGCGCCTCACTGCGCATGCGCAGAATTTGTTTTTGGGTCAGAAGTGTGTGTGTGCGCATGCGTGAGTTTATGCAAATGAGTTTATGCAAATGAGGTGTGTGGGTTTTCAAAATGGCGGCTTGTTTGTGTGTGTTATGGGTGGTGTGTTTCAAAATGGCGGCTTGTTTGTGTGTGTTATGGGTGGTGTGTTTCAAAATGGCGGCTTGTAGTTGTGTGTTATGGGTGGTGGGTTTCAAAATGGTGGACAATTTCACCTGCCCCATCCCAGCCCTCATTTGCATATTTTCAAAATGGCGGCTTGTTTGTGTGTGTTGTGGGTGGTGTGTTTCAAAATGGCGGCCTGTTGTTACTGAAAATATGCAAATGAGGTCTTTGGGTTTTTCAAAATGGCGGCTTGTTTGTGTGTGTTATGGGTGGTGTGTTTCAAAATGGCGGCTTGTTTGTGTGTGTTGTGGGTGGTGTGTTTCAAAATGGCGGCCTGTTTGTTGTCCACCCTTTTGAAAATATGCAAATGAGGTCTCTGGGTTTCCAAAATGGCGGCCTGTTGTTGTCCGCCATTTTGAACCCACC
>JAVTVY010040563.1:0-17886 GCA_036873755.1 Hanleya hanleyi | reverse complement strand
ATCTTACCTTCCGGTATCATCGTCCCACATCAGAACTTCCGCTGCTTTTTCTGCGCATGCTCCGACGTCGGCTACTACATCCTACTATAGGACTGCCTCTACGTACGATGTTCCTGTTACTTCATCGGTATATGGTGTTCCGGGTCTTTCATCGATATATGATACTCGAGCTACGTCATCAATGTACAGACTTCCGGTTACGTCATCGGTGTATAGCAGTCTGGCTGATCCCTATACTGCGCCTCCGTATTCTCCACTTCCTGTACGTAGTGCAGTATATAAGCCTACATCGTATCCTTCGGTGGCTTCTGTAGCCCGACCATTTGATGTACCCCGTCGAGTGTATCCTCCTGCATGTATACCTACACGTCCGACTTCCGGAACATCGGGTGCTTACTTCCGTTCTCCATCTCCTAGGCCTGTCAGATATGCTATGCCATATCATGCGCCTATACCGAGACGGCAAGTTAGGGTTGCTCACCCACATCTGCCTAGATACCCAGCTAGGCCTGCGATGTCACAGTATGCGGCTGCTTCCGGTTCCGCCTTACTTCCTTCTTCTGATAGGCAGTGCCCCCCAGCAGCATCTATTTCTGCCAGCCTGTTCGACAGGTTTAATAGATTATCTGCTGATTTTGCAGCCCTACAACGTGACATGTTGATGCCTCCACCACCACCACCGACACCACTTCCGGTTCCTGAGTGGGCTGGTTATCAACCTCGCCCCGTGTCATCAAGGCAGCCGACTTCCGCTTCCCATCCTCAGCTACCACTTGATCTCTCGCAGGGTAGTAGACCTATGACTCCTCCGCCAGTTGTGGAATCGAGAAGGGTCACTGCGATGTCGGATCTCAGACAAGAGCCTTCTCATCGTACATCACTTCCGCCTTCCAGAGCCATTTTTGAATGTGCTGAGCGCATGCGGGATGCCTTCTCTCTGCCTAAGACCCAAGCTGAGAGGCAACGACAACAAGAGTCTAGATCTCTATTTAAGAAATCTAATGGTGTCTTCCCGCTGGAGCGACCCGTTTTCCGGTCTTATTCAGTACACGGTTCACCCTGGCATGATCGAGCTGCGATCCAGGAACCAGAACTCGATCAATTCAGGGTGATCGAGCTGCGATCCAGGAACCAGAACTCGATCAATTCATTGGAGCCACTCCGCCTAAGAAAGACATTCCTCTTTCTGTTCGTCAGATTTGTCTCCTGGAGGACACTTCGAGACGGGAGGTTGCAATTGCTTCCCATCTAGATTGGTTTTTATATGCCATTCGTACGATACTTAATCGTATACCTCAGACGTCAACTTCCGGTGTCGTTTCTGTTCCTGTCGATGACGTCAACCTGATGAAGGACTTCCTGACGGCAGCTGTGCGTGCGGACGCGGACTTGATGGCATCTTCGGTCTTCATGTCCGCTATGTTCGTACACTTAAGGCGTCTCTCACTGTTCGCGGCCCTGCCTACGTATACCCCGTCCAGTGTGAGATCGGGACTTCTGTTTGCGGGTATTCTCCCAGTGCTGCAAAATGAAATGTCCGCTGCCAGGACCACGCACTCCTATTTTGCACCACAACAGAAGAAGCGATCGGCCCTCGTCTTCCTCGGCCCCGAAGAAAGCTTCTTTAAGTTCTTCTTCCGGGGATGGCTCCAATAAGGATGCGCCCTCCTCTTCGAAATCAGGCTATCTGACGGTTTTCGAGCATGGTATCTTGAAAGAGATATCTCAAACTAGCCCAGTAAACAGAACAGAATTAGCATTCGTTCCTAATTAAAAAATCTTAAGTATGTTTCATAGCTCATGCCAAAGTGTCAAAGAGATTTGTCTTCGCTTCCAGTACCCAATGATGACACGTGCAAAGAAAAAATACTACAAAACGAAGACGAAATATCCTCCGAACATTCACTTTCAGACTAACTTTGCTCTTTTCACTTGTACTATAACAACCGACATCAAGTACAGTTTCTAGAAATCTTGAAACTTAGAACGATAATATCTTGGTGTTTTCTAGGGTCCCTTTTTCTATCTTTTTCGCTCAAATTCGAAATGTTAGTTTTTAATTTTGTGTCGCCTTAAATGAAGGACACCATTTCCTTTTATTCCGCTATCAAACCATTCTGAGTTACCCTGAATCTTTTGTATGAACTATATTTGTGTCCACAGGGGTAGAATTTCGCAAAATTTTGCAAGAATCCAGTTGGATTCTCATTGGCTTAGTTGTTTGCGAGAATCCAAAGAATCCAAATTTCCCGCACCCAGCGTTAGTCACCATTTTTACCAGTGTTGGTTACTGCGCAACTAGATATGAACTTCTCAATGGGAAAAATTGAAGTCGCCTTATTTATTCTCAGGAGTGTGGTTAGTACACCTAAAATCGCACGCCTTAAATTAGTTCGGGTGAGTGGTTGGTCATCTCCATTGATGAGTGGTATTCAACCTAAAGATTTTTACTATGTGGTAAGTATACATGTATATACTCTGAATCTTATTTTTTTGTATCTTTGTATTGCATATGAAAAACAAATAATTTGGGACTGTCTGCATTGCAAGACAATAGATATAAATAAAATCTGGCCACCTGCCCCATTTCCTGTCCAGCAGTTGATGTTAACGTAAATGTTAACGTAAAACAATTATTATTAATGAATCTTATAAAGAGTAGGCCCGACAGTTTGCCATGGATTTATAACAAATTAAAAAATAAGGAAATTCCTGATATATTTCCTGATTTCTCACATATTTTTCATTTCATACCGCGTTGTTTTTTACAGTGAAAGATCTAAATTACCAACAAAAATTCAAGAGCCACAGACATAAACAAGAAATGCGGTGCCGTTAAATTTAAAATCTTGACCTCAAATAAACTGACTTCTAAAGAAATGCGTGTTCTCGCGGGCAACCACGTTGTTGTTGTTCATGACAGGTCTCATGCAGGCAATGTCTCTGAAGAAACGGTCCATTTTTATTTTCATAAATTTTGTTGGTCATATATTAATTACAGACGTTAAAATTATGCCTATAGATTCTCAAAATGACCTGAATTCGAGGGTCAAGAAGATGGGCATTTCCGTCATAATAGACCCCATGTATACAGGGGATGATGATCACAACATTGATTATGGTATTTTTATTCATCGCAGCCCATTTTCTCAAGTTAATGAATGTCCAATAGGGCGCAAAGGTAATAATAAGTGCGCGATGGAGATGTTCGAGTTACCAACAGGGAAATGTATTTGTCGTCGGCATAGCGTTGAGGAAAGGGAGACGCTATGAATCTTAGCTTAGGACTTAACACAAACTCGTGCAGCTCTTGCCAATATCTGCACTACACAGAACTATTAATAAAACCAGTTAATAAAACTATCCAGTCTCCTCGCAAATTTGTCGTATCATTTTGTCACAATAGAATTGCATGAATTATGAAAATCTGCTCGCAAAAACTGGTAGAAGACGCAGACGATCCACTTTTGAGCATATTACTGCAGACAGTTTCTTGCTACCATGAAGACCTGGCATATTTTGAAATGAGCCGCCTTCACAAATTCACTTCCTTGAGGACTAAACTCTGTATTCCAGTTGTTATTCCTCAAACAGACTCGTCCACAACTTGGAGAAAATCTCCACATTTATCCATACATCTGCTGTCGGCTGAAACATGCCAGCTGAAATGTTTTGAAACTTTAAATCCATTATTGGCGATCCAGACATCAGTACTTTGAGTACTTTCATTATAAGAAATGTATTGTTATTTCAAATGATGTGCATTGCCAATGATGTGCAATCTCAAATGATGTGCATTGCCAATGATGTGCAATCTCAAATGATGTGCCACCCTAAAGGGCTCAACCTTTTTGTGAAACTGCATGTCTGAAACAGCCCTCAATTAGAATAGTGACATTCAACATTGGTGACATTGTAATACAGTTACCTCCCTTAGACCATGGTGGTGTTGCTCAGGTGATTCAATAGCAATACCAACCATGCACAAGTTTATGACATTATGTAGCTGGAATATTGGTATTGTTTAGGGGACAATGAGAACAATGGCCTATACCTAAGTCCTTGCATTACATTCTCCTGTCATCTTGATTCAATACGCTTTGTTGAGAAGCAACAGGAACTTGATAAAAGGTGCCTAGCGCTGTAATTGCACTTGTCTTTATTGCACCAATGTAAACATCATGTCTGTGCCTTGTGCTGTTTTTAGTGTTATGTCGGGTGGATGGTGGGTGTCTGGTTCCATGTTGCTTCAAAGATTTATTCTTTGAGGTGCAGTCTGAATTATGGAAAAATTGGTTCTCTGCAGGGCGCAGATAGGGCGCAGATCCACAGGGGGCAGGCGCAGTCTAAAGTTTGAAGAAAACATCCATATCCACAGGGCGCAAGTCAGTCGCAGTCTAAAGTTTGAAGAAAACATCCATATCCACAGGGCGCAAGTCAGTCGCAGTCTAAAGTTTGAAGAAAACATCCATATCCACAGGGCGCAAATCAGGCGCAGTCTAAAGTTTGAAGAAAACATCCATATCCACAGGGCGCAAGTCAGGTGCAGTCTAAAGTTTGAAGAAAACATCCATATCCACAGGGCGCAAGTCAGGCGCAGTCTAAAGTTTGAAGAAAACATCCATATCCACAGGGCGCAAGTCAGGCGCAGTCTGAATATTAGAGAAACATTTACATTAAATAAGGCACAGTTAGGGCACGTGCCCTATTTCCAGTTTCTGGGGTACATTCCTGAAGGGCGGAGCAAGGTGGACCAGAAGAAGAACTAGGGCGCAGTAGGTAAACAAGGCGCAGATGGGGTGCGTGCCCTAAATAGGGCATGTGCTCCATTTCTGTGAGGGACATTATCTTTCAGATAAACTAAGACGTCATGAAAAATCCTAACTATTCCTTACATATACATGTATGCACACCACACATGAATCTGATGATGGACCAGAATCCTATTGTAGATAATAACTGATCTTGACCTGACACATATATCAATAACTGAACTATGCTCAAACTTCCTTAATAAACCACTCATTCATTTGAATCCCAACAGTGAAGGGGTTTGAGCCCATTCGGCTATTTTTGTTTTAGTACATAAATTTTGTATACAGATGAAAACGCTTCCAGAATTTTGGGTTAGATGATGTTACATTGACAGCAGGAGGTTACAGCTCTCAGATTGAGAAAATGCTGAAATTATACCGCTTGTCAATCATGCTTGTGTATTTTATATTTTAGATGGTAGAAAAGATAGCCCAGTGCGTCATTGTGACACAAGTCCAGATAACTTAATACAGGTAAGTGTATATAGTTTATTACTATTTCGTCATTCAATGAGAGATCCGTCAGTTATCAAAAAAGATTTCTGCTTCACAGAAGTCCTGCATTTTAGTTGGTCAAGATGATGAGGATTGCTTCCAGTGTAGAGCCCTAGAGCCCTTTGTCCCATGCATACCATGTTGATAGGAGCAGTCTACAGTACTGCCAAGGCATCTGAACAATAGGCTGTTTCATATAAAATATATCTTAAATAGTCACCATGTTTTAGAAAACCCCATAGAACTCTATATTTTCTGAAAGAGTAGGCTCTCGCCATGAAGATGAGACAGATCTAAAGTTTGCTGACGAAAATTGGGGTCCCCGTAAAACGTGTTGAACTCCTGCAATTCATATTCTCCCACAAACACGGGAAAAACATGACGAGCGATTGCTGTGGCATTGTGAAGACAAAAAAAGATTACTGGAGAACATAGAGGATTGACCAAGCCATTTTCAAACCCATTTACTCACTGTGAAGTACCCTATGTCCTCGTTAGTAGAAAAAGGTCCTACTTCACAGCTGATGGCCACACCTCCACCCTTCCATCTACAATGTGAGGCATGGGACCAGCCTAACTGGCAAAATAAATACCTTGTGCCATATGGATTTGAAGAAAATCAGCAAGTCAACCGATGATATTACGACTATTACTGATTAAAAAGCCAATGAAAATTCTCATGGGGTTAAACCGGGTAGAATACTAATTTCACAGATTTCAGGGAGACAAAAAATCTGCAACTATGGACTACACCTTATTCTCAACACCTCTGAGTATGCAAATTGGCAGAGGTTCTCTCAGGTGCAGTAACACAGTAAGTTCTGGAAACCTCCGTCTATCAATAGATTTCATGAGTTTTAAATACATGTGTGATTTCCCATCACAAGTGGGTTTCCAGGGATGTCTCTTCGCTTTGTAGCAGGTGAAAGTCAAGGCAGTAGGTGGTCACAAGTCATGAGACTTTAGTGTTTGAGGTAAAGAAATGACATAGAAAGTAACACTACATGAACAGTGGTAGTTTACTTCATAACAAGCCAATAGTAAACATCAAATCAAACTCAAATCAAATCAAATTTTATTTAAAGTCGGGTAGATACAAACGAGAAAACATTAGCTCGTAGAGCTATTTATGCCGACTTTTGCAAACAATTTAAAATAATGGTAACAACATGCAAATTAAATTTGATAATGAGTAGTTAATTACCACTGTTTGTGCAATGTGCAGTGTAAAATGGCCATTCAATTATTTAGCATACAGGCTTTTAATGCAGGGTTCTTATGGGTCAAGGATTTCCTTGAATTCTGAGAAATAATTCTGCAAAGTGGTTCTAGTAACAGTCGGGGAAACCCTCAAACAGAACTCTTTTGTTCCACTATATTGAGTTTTTCAGCGAAACCACATGGAGAGATACAGATTTTGTAGGCTTTCTAAACATACTTTGAAGAGATGCACCTCCTATATACGAGATGAAATATTAATTATTGTCAACTTCATTGACTTTGACATTTTCCCCATAACTTCCATTGTACAGTTGGTGAATATTGTATGGTCAACTAGCCCCCCAGTTTTGACCAGAGACCCTTGAAAATGTTAAGGCTTATCATGAAACATGCTTCAGACGTGCATCAACTATTTGTGGGATGAAATTTTTTTTTTTTCTTACGAAGTAGGCTCTCATTTGCAAATTGTCCGGTAATGAGTGAGTGAGTCCATCCGCATCCTTTCGTCGGCAAAATAAAGAGAACCATTGACATTAGAACCTTGATTTTTGGCATGGAGGTGCATTAGGGGACTGTTACCAGCAATTTCAGAGGAGACCTACTTTTGATGAAAATTTCTTTTGATTTTTGATTAAAATCACTGGTGATTCTGACTTGGGCAGTGCCCATCTTAATATACGGTAATTCCCCTAATAATTAAATCACAGGAAGTTCACTTTTCAACTCTGTTATTCAAACACAGAGAAAGAGTAACATTCCAATTCTTCATTCAAATTGAAGAAAAGTCATATAATGACTAAATGTGACACTTTGTAGCTGGTGCCATGGAGAATATCTCCAGATATAAGTGATTTTTGCTGCACTTCCGGTGATCGAATTATTAGGGGAATTACCGTAGGCAGGATTTCAACTTGGGGGTGGGAGATTTCCAAGAGTTCAGTTCCCGTCCGAGTCCTGATGCCTACCCTACTTCGTAGGTCCTGTGGCGTTAGTCACACTGCCATGTGTCAAATTAATGAGGTGTTGCACTTTCCATTTTCGCTATCTTTACAATGTACCACTGGCACTCTAGTGTAATCAGCCAATCATATTTCAACCTGAACAACATTGTCCAGGAAGACTTTTGCTTTGGTCTTTGTACATGCATATGGCAAGTGGTTTATCACTGTTCAAATGAAAGATGTATATTATCCTTGAATAGCCAATGAAATTTGAATTTTAAAGATGTTATACAGGAGCACTTCTGTTCTAGCTTTCAAGTATGGGGTAGGAGTGCTGTAAATTATACATAGAGCTTTGACATCACCTTACAATTGGTTAAAAAATGATCCTGTCATGTTTAACCAAAGTCAGATAACACATAGTAACTGATGTGATGTATTGGTCACAGTGGACATGCCTCTGTAAATAGTCCTGTTTCCTTCAGAACATTTTATCATGTGTCAACTCAAGTCATCTTCTTGTGATATTACATGAAAAGTGAAAGCTGCCTTGACTGTCGGACACTATTCTTGTCTGAAGACTGGACAGATATCCTGACTGTCAACAATTTCTTCTCTGGTCCATATCCTGGTTACTATTCGATGAACAACTTTAAAACTTAAATGGAACATGCTTAGTATCTTACAGATGTGCAGATATAGTTCTTTACCTCATTCCAATAATTTGTGCCACCCTTAATATTATGCTTTACCTATGTCCATCAACATACGTGTATTACATTATAGTCAGGGTGAGTACTTCTTGAACAACTTTGAAACTTACTTGCTACATAATTAATTTACATGTAGTGCTGAAATTATCATCAGATTAACCACATATAATCTTAGTCTTTAACAGGTAAATGGAAGATGCAGAGTGCGTGGATATTGACAGTAAACTAGGTCACAGCTAGTACAAAGATACTGCAGGCACCTGGTTGTGCAGCACTTTTCTCTACATATATAATCATTTATATATAATTATTTGCCCTTAAAAGGTAAATGTTGATTATACAGCAATAAAATCCTGACTATAGCAACGATTATCATCACAGAAAGATTCAGGTTCAGTTGGGTTCATACTCCATGTAAGAATCACGAGACAATGCATACAATAGCCAAGTCTAGGGACAACAGTGTATCTAGACTCGAGCCTTTTCAGCTGCACAAAGAATCAGACAATAGCTTCCTACATGAAGTATCTACCTTCAATAGCAAGGTTGTTAGTGCACACTTGCCGTCTCCAGCCAGTAAAAACCAACTGCAATTGAAAACAAAAGAATTTTTTTTTTTCTGGACTGTGGAGCAGGGTCAGAACATACCAGGAGAGTGGGTATGTTTATGGGCATTTTCTTGCATTGCAGCACTATACATGCTTAATACCTTGTGGATGTGCACTATCCAATCTGATGGATTTTTACCCCTCGGACAAAATTTGGCCGATGGGTATTGTCATGTACATGTACATCCGTCTGTCTGTCCGTCACATCTTTCTCATTACCAAAATATCTTTCGAACAACTTACCCAAGGCTCACCAAACTTGCAGTGCACATCCATATGCTCATGACCCAGAACCCTATTGAATCTGGACCCAATTGGTTGAAAACTTTGGCGGTTATTTTTATCCCATCGGCATATATGCCGGATGGGATCATGTCGTCACTCTGTCCGGCTGGCTGGCTGGATGGCTGGCTGAACGACGTGACCACTCTAAAAGGTGAACCGTGCCAGCTAGAGTCTTCAAATTTGGTATACTGCATTGTTGGGTGGTAAAGCACAAGCCTATTGAAATTGGGCACATTTAGTTGATTTTTGTGGTTTCCATGGCAACATAACGAAAAATATCCATATAACGACGTGACCGCTCTAAAAGGTGAACCGTTGCAACTGGAGACTTCAAATTTGGTATACTGCATTGTTGGGTGGTAAAGCACAAGCCTATTGAAATTGGGAGCATCTAGTTGATTTTTGTGGTTTCCATGGCAACATAGCTAAAAATATCCACATGGTGACGTGACCGCTCTCAAAGGTGAACCGTTGCAGCTAGAGACTTCAAATTTGGTATACAGCATTGTTGGGTGGTAAAGCACAAGGCTATTGAAATTGGGAACATGGCAACATAATGGAAAATATCCATTGAAATGCTTTGAACCGTTTTTCAAATTTGGTAGCATTATTTGGTGTTTTTGCAGTTTCCATGGCAACAAATGGAAAATATCCACAGAATGATGTTAATGCTTTAGAAACCAAACCATTGCAGCTACACACTTCAAATTTGGTAGCATATTGTGTGGTAGTTCCAACAATCCAGAGTACCTCTCTACCTCACTATCACATCCATGCACCCAATACCAAAGTTTGCAACAATTCCATCATCTCGCTGGTATAATCCATGGCGTGTCCCCTACTCCTCCTCCGCTTTACTCACTGCACAGCGTGGCGCGGGATAGGGTGGGGCGAGAGACCTAGGGTTTTCGCTACCTGAGATTCCATGGGCCAGGCTTGCACCCTACAGTAGAATGGGTCGACTGCGCATGCGCGATGAGTAGTATAGAAAGGGCACGCGATCTCCCTATCCCTATAAACCAACCCATAGGGTGAATGTGCCATGGGGGTGAATGAGCACTCGTATGATATAACTGGCGGGGGAATCGCCGCAGTACCGAACCTGTGTTAGTTTTGAATTTCGTGTCGCCTTAAATGAAGGACATTTCCTTCAATTTTGCTATGAAATCATTCTATTCCACATCATATGATTTACGCTAAAGCTTTTGCATGAACCATATTTTATTTCAGAAGTATAATATGAAATAACTGGCGGGGAAATTCCCGCAGTACTGAACCCCTGGTTTTTGAATTTCGTGTCATCTTAAATGAAGGACAACATTTCCTTCAATTTTGCTATCAAATAATTGTATCTCACATCATATGATTTACCCTAAAGCTTTTGCAGGAACCATTTGTGTCCACACATGTAACTTACTATATTAATTACAACTGAGTTCCTAAAGTTTGGGTGCACACTGCATATGATCAATTTCCTGAATTGAATTGAATTCCACCTTGTGGTTTTTCAGACTGACAGATGATGGCATGCAGTTGTCAGTGTGGTTGTTTCATGTACAGGGGACTTTCTATTGCTTTCATGTCAGCACACCTACCACTACCCTCAAGGAGAGCATGTCCCCATCCCCAGGTCGCCGAGCCGCACCATCCATCTTCCCAAACTAGCCCTCGCCCGACCCTCATATATTGTCTTTGAGCATATATATCTCCAATATATCTTGGCAGAAGCTGAAATTTGTGTGTTGTCTGCAATATTGGGATAGTTGCAACCCTAAAAGGTTTCAATTTATCAGGCACAGACCCATGTTTTTGTATTTGGTAAATATGTCCCTTGTCTGTATAATACACCTGGGCCTATGCCTTTAACATTTTACATTAACCAACAATACATGTGAACATTTCCTTACACATAATTGAGAGCCACTTTAATGCTTCTCTTATCAGAGCGGGTGGTTGGTGGGTGCCCGCCCCTTTTATATCTAGTTGTCTCTAGCCAACTTTCCATACAAATAAACATGACAGTTTTTCCCCCAACTACTTCTTTTTCCCCTTATTGAATGCCCTTCATCTGTCTATACCGGAGATTTATATTGCTCATGTGAAAGGGACGGCAAGTTCACACTAGGCCGATGGGATCAAGTGTGGCCGTGGCCTCTAGTTGTCCCCCGCTACGTAGTAGGGGGGAGGACTTAGAAACACCGGTGTCCGTGATTCCGTAAGATTTTCTTGTCCGGACAATAACTCGTGAACGATTCAACCGATCAACTTCAAACTTGGGGTGTGCCTTGACATCGGTGAGAGGACGGTTGGGATTGTTTTTCAGCAATGTGCGTAATCCAATATGGCCGCCGTCAGCCATTTTGGATTATAAGCAGTTGCATCTTAGATTTTCTTGTCCGGACAATAACTCGTGAACGATTTAACCGATCAACTTCAAACTTGGGGTGTGCCTTGACATCGGTGAGAGGACGGTTGGGATTGTTTTCCAGCAATGTGCGTAATCTAATATGGCTGCCGTCAGCCATTTTGGATTATAAGCAGTTGGATCTTAGATTTTCTTGTCCGGACAATAACTCGTGAATGATTTACCCCTTCAAACTTGGGGTGGGCCTTGACATTGGTGAGGGGACGGTTGGGATTGTTTTTCAGCAATGTGTGTAATCTAATATGGCCGCCATCAGCCATATTGGATTATAAGCAGTTGGATCTTGTCCGGACAATAACTCGAGAACGATTCAACCGATCTACTTCATATGTGGAGAGTGGCTTGACATTGTTGAGAGGAGGATTAGGATTGTTTTTCAAGGACGTGCCTAATCCAATATGGCCACCATCAGCCATACTGGATTTCATTGGATTTTAAGCAGTTTGATCTTGTCCGGACAATAACTGGAGTTCGATTTAACTGATCTACTTCAAACTTGGGGAGTGCCTTGACATCGGTGAGAGGACAGTTGGGATTTTTTTCAGCAATGTGCATAATCCAATATGGCCGCCGTCAGCCATATTGGATTATAAGCAGTTGGATCTTAGATTTTCTTGTCCGGACAATAACTCGTGAACGATTTATTGATCAACTTCAAATTTGGGGTGTGCCTTGACATTGGTGAGAGAACGGCTGGGATTGTTTTTCAGCAATGTGCGTAATATAATATGGCCGCCATCAGCCATATTGGATTATAAGCAGTTGGATCTTGTCTGGACAATAACTCGAATGATTCAACCGATCTACTTCATACCTGGGAAGTGCCTTGACATTGTTGAGAGAAGGATTAGGATTGTTTTTCAAGGACGTGCTTAATCCAATATGGCCACCATCAGCCATACTGGATTTCATTGGATTTTAAGCAGTTTGATCTTGTCCGGACAATAGCTGGAGTACCATTCAACTGATCTACTTCAAACTTGGAGAGTCCCTTGACCTTAGTGAGAGGACATCAGTCATGTATTATGTTTTATGGATGTGCATAATCCAATATGGGTGCCATCCGCTGTATTAGATTATATTAAGCTCATCAGCGATATCTCCATTTTCAAATCATACTCTTATCAATGATATGAGATATCATCGACTAAAAATAATCGACCATAGAGGTCCGTGGCCCCCGCAGCAGTAGCGCCAGTTATGGTGGATGTAATCCACCATAACTGGTGCTGCTAGCGGGGGACATGAACCTCTATGGTCGATTTTTGTATTTGGTAAATATGTCCCTTGTCTGTATTATACACCTGGGCCTATCGTACTATGCCTTTAACATTTTACATTAACCAACAATACATGTGAACATTTCCTTACACATAATTGAGAGCCACTTTAATGCTTCTCTTATCAGAGCGGGTGGTTGGTGGGTGCACGCCTCTTTTATATCTAGTTGTCTCTAGCCAACTTCCCATACAAATAAACATGACTGGTTTTCCCCCAACTACTTCTGTTTCCCCTTATTGAATGCCCTTCATCTGTTTATACCGGAGATTTATATTGCTCATGTAAAAGGGACGGCAAGTTCACACTAGGCCGATGGGATCAAGTGTGGCCGTGGCCTCTAGTTAATTTATGCAAAACCGTCACAGCTTTCTCGTTACTAAGATGTCTTTAGAACGACTTACCCTTGGCACATCAAACTTGCAGTGCAAATCCATGTGCTTGTGACTCAGAACCCTATTGAATCTGGACCCGATTGGGTGGAAACTTTGACGGCCATCTTTAATTTATGTGAAACCATTAACAGGGCTGAACAAATTGCGCGAACAATAGATTTGGTTCGCGCAGAGGTTATGTGATTTTTATGCGTAACCCATTTTCAGTTCACTTGAATTACGGATATTAACCTGTATACAATAGTGATGGGTTATGCAAAGCAAAGAAGGGTTACTCAAAATTTTTAGCGTAACCCATATTTTGGTTAAGCAGAATTTTCAATTTGTGCAGTCCTGAATTAATCTTGTGTATCTCGAAAAAAACATTCCGCTGCTCAGTGTGAAACTGATCATCGATACATCAAGAAAATTTAAAGGAATGACCAAACCAGTTTCCCTGATTGGGTGGAAATCTTGGCAGCCATCTTTAATTTATGCAAAATCTTTAATGATGTATTTCTCTGATACCATTTAAGTGTTCTACATGAATATGAAACTTGGTATACAGCATTGATGTATCAAGAGACTTGCAATGAATAACCACCATTTGGGTGGAAACTTTGGCGGCCATCTTTAATTTAGGCGAAACCATTAATCTTGTGTATCTCAGAAATCATTTCACTGTTCAGTGTGAAACTTGATATAGATCATTGATACATCAAGAATTTTAAAAGAATGATCAAACCAGTTTCCCTGATTGGGTGGCAATCTTGGCGGTCATCTTTAATTTATGCAAAATCTTTAATGTTTCTCTGAGTGGAGGGAAGGATGGGCGGCCATCTTTAGTTTATGCAAAATTTCTAATGATGTATATCTCTGATATCATTTAAGTGTTCTATACGAAACTTGCTATACAGCATCGATATTTCAAAAGACTTGCAATGAATAACCACATCAAGTTCCTCTGAGTGGCAGGAAGGATGGGCGGCCATCTTCAATTTATGCAAAATCATTATTGATCTCTATCTCTATCGTTCAAGTGCTTGATGTAAAATTTGGTATACATCATCAATGCATCAAGAAACTTACGATGAAACTGGTTTCTTTGATTGGGCTGAAATCTTGGCGACCATATTTAATTTATGCAAAATCATAATGATGTATATCTGATAGCGTTTTAGTGCTTCATATGAAACTAAATCATCGATACATCAAGAAACTTTCAGTTGATGTCAACCAGTTTCTCTGATTAGGTGGAAAACTTGATTGCCATCTTTAATTTATGCAAAATCTATACCTCTGGTACTGTTCAAGTGTTTCATGCAAGACTGTATACATCATCAATACATCAAGAGACTAAAAATGAATGACAGAACCGTAAAATCATTCATGATCTATATATCCTTTGATACTGTTCAAGTGTTCAGTATGATACTTGGTATACATCATCGATACATCAAGAGACAAGTAATGACTGCCGGTTTCTCTGATTGGACGGAAACCTTAGGGGCCATATCTAATTGCAAAGTTTGATATATTTGTCATTTCACTGCTTGGTGTTCCAATTTAATACTGTTTTTCCTAAACCTTAATATATGCTCTAAACCTTAATATATGCTGTGTCATACGTTCTTTTCCAGCCATTATCTCAGAATGTTTGGAATCTATGTATGTATGCTAGTACATTGGTGAAGCCGGATCCCCAGTAATCAAAATTCTCGCCTTTCATTCAACCGTTTGAAATTGTATGTTGCTATACCAAACATAATCTTTTCAAGGCTGAGGGGTCAGTCCACCTTTCAGGTGCTATATCATGTTATCACCTTGTTCAACCATTGTTTTCTACGAGTATCTCCGATCGATGATGCATAGCACGTATCCTAAATACGTTATTGGTTTCTCCAACACATTGTTTTCAGGCATCACATTAGCCTAGTTGCAGTTGAGACTTTTGTGAATTTACTCATTTTTAGCTCGCCGTATACGAAGTAGGCGAGGTATTGGGAGAGAGAGGGGGAAAGTGTCGGTGTTGGTGTTGGTGTCGGTGTCCAGTTAAGTTTTTATGTTTAGCACAACGTTAGACTCCAGCTGGAAGGTTAGTGTTTTTTGTTTAGACTGGACAGAATAATTTTGATTTCTTTTGGACTCTGAAAGTTTTCTGGGTTAGTGTTTTCTGTTTAGGCTGGACAGAATAATTTTGACTTCTTTTGGACTCTGAAAGTTTTCTGGTTTAATGTTTTCTGTTTGGCTGGACTTAGAATAATTTACTGCTTGAAAAAAAAAGGTAATCTTTATTTCAAGTTTTGTAATATAGTTCATCTTTCAATCCAACTTCAACATCACTGACAAAGATGTCAAATTTTTATAACAATATGTATTGTCATTGCCAGTGATGTGCAACCTGAAGGGCTCGATCTTTATGCAAAGCTGCATGTTATTGACAAAACCCAAAACGGCGAGCTGCCGGGTTACACATAACCCTTGTTCATCTACACACTCTTGAAAGTAGCACTCATAGAGATATAGAGGTCAAGTTTACACCGCTGTTTCATGCATTTCGCAAATCGCCCATCTTCATACCTGGGTCAGTTGTGTTTGATTCTGATCACTTCAGAGTTGCATATGTCCCATATGGTTATAGCTCATGATTCATACAAGTGTCCAATTTTATTTTATGGAGAAAATGGGCAGAGTAGCCTTGAGACTGCAGTGCCTTGAACCAGACAGAACACGACTGATTTGAAATACAAGTCCCTGAAAAAGTCCCTGAAATTCCTGTGAAACTGAATAATTTGAGATTTCACTTTTCCTCGACTGGTTTTCTTACAATGGTTTTGAGGCACATCCTGAAAAATTTCAAGCCATTGGAATTGGTAAAAAAAACTCTTACAACATTGAACTCTCTCACCATAACTGATATAAACATTACATGTGAAGACTCTGTCAAAGTGTTGGGCGTCACTTTAGATTCTAGACTGAACTTTGATGAACATATATCAAACCTATGTAAGAAAGCTTCACGTCAGATAAATGTTTTGAAGAGATTATCCCACGTTCTCAATACAAAATGTAAACTTGTCATTTTCCATGCTTTTGTATCTTCTAACTTCAGCTATTGTCCGTTAGTGTGGCATTTTTGTAGTAAGGCCAATACTCAGAAAGTAGAAAAAGTTCAGGAAAGAGCCTTAAGATTTGTATTCAGTGATTTTGTGAACAACTATGAAAGTTTTTTGAAAAAAGCTACAGTACAGATCTCGTGACAACACAACTATACCGCGGCAATTGCCGCACTCTTATCGCGGTACAGTTTAAGCCTAATCACTAGACTAATTACCACCCCCCGTTATGTCTGCATGCGCCGTAAGTACAGACGAAATGTAGCTCCATAATATCCATTCACGCCTCGATAGTCGGCCGAGACAACAAAAGGCGCCCCGTCGACGGCACGTGTTGACGAGCCGCTATTCAACCAGCATGTCTTTATGCATACACTCAGAAGTACCGCGATAACGGGAACAGAACACGGAAACGCCTCTATGTTACCGCGGGAATGCATATGTATATTATCGGCTGTGAATACCGCGAGCCTTCTGAATAATACAACAGCTAGCCGGATTTTATTTACTTTATTTATTGAACAAACTATCACATCAGAATTTTGCTAGCTGCAAAACTTGATATGACGTGTTAAAGAACGGAATTTATAAAATGTCCGTCTGTGCAAGTTTTTAGTCACGCGTTAAAGCAATTACAATTGCAGTACCGGCCTTTCGGTTACACATTACATGCATGTGAGTTAAAGTTGCCACGTTTCAAAGATAAATACCCGTATACGATGAACACCACACATAAAATAAATTCTATCATACGGAGAGATCGGGGAAGGGGTGCTGTGTTTCATTTTAATTACGGCTCTGGCCCGGCTTGTGTTTCAACAAGCACGACCCGGAAATACAAATCAACAGAACAGTCAACCACAATAAAGATTTTTCACGACTTTATCATCCATTTGTCTTTTATAATGAGTTGATTAACCATTCTTAATTGTTTTCTCTTCAGTTATTTCCCTGTTAAACAGGATGCTCGTCTGTTTCGACAAAAGACGAACATTTGGTCGCGTACGGAAGTACAAATTAATCCAAATTAACACTAGGGAGGTTCTCGAATTCCCGATCGACGTTCGACGATCACGAGGAACACTTTCGCCCATATACAGTTATATTATCTTTACTAAATGAGTAAACTTTTCTTGTGATTTCCCGTTTGAGCCCAGTGACAATTCCCAAGACTTGCTACCGACACTATTCATATGCAAATTTAGCGTGAGGCCACTCCTCATTTCTTTACACAAACAGCGGAAAAGACCAAGTGGGTATGATAGACTGATTTTCGCAACATGCACTGTCTGGTATATTCAACATTTATTGCGGGGGGAAATCTGATGACTGCCGCTAAACGAAGGATAACGATACTCCATAAATAAAAGTGGTAAATATCATTAATGAACATGTGCGTTTTTATTTTATTTGTTGTACCAACGATCATATTAAAATTCCGCTGGCTTGATACAGATTGATACAAATTATTAACTGATATTCAAAGATAAATATTTGTAAGCTACAGCCATGCATATAATAAATTTTAATATACGGACAGTAGGGATATTTTTACGGCTTGTTTCCACAAGCGCGACCCCGGAAATAATAATCAACGGGAAAGTCAAGCCCTGAGT
>JAVTVY010040562.1:0-18882 GCA_036873755.1 Hanleya hanleyi | reverse complement strand
AATGATCCGGGCGCTGAAACGACGGTGTACATATCGTACAGTTATACCGGGCGGTTCCTTCGTGCTTGGTAGCCTCATGGCGGCGCAAGTCATGCAGACGAGTGAATGATTTCGAGCACGTAGTACAAGTGAACATCTTGGTGGTTGACAGAGTGTCTGATGAAACGGTCAGACCGCTTCCCTTTTATAGCACGCTAGCTGAGGTTGGAAGTGACATTTGCATATGACCTCTGTGAGGTCACTTCCGCTTCCGTTCATGGATATGTCCCATAATGCACCGGGTCAAAATTCTCGCTTCTGATTGGACGAGAGCTCTGTGACGGATTTTAAATACTCGCTTCTGTTTGGTGTACGTCGCTAAAGGTGACCGGAACTGACCTTTGACCCCGGCGCGCAAAGGTTTCCACTTATTATTCCACATGATATTGTGTCACAGATATCTCAAGAACGATCAGGTGGATTAAGTCCAAACTTTCAGGATATGTTCTGTTGGATAAGATCTAATGTATATACCAAGTTGATTCTGATTGGTCAAATGCTTGGATTAAGCTTAAAACCTTCATCGATCTTCTCCTCTGAAACCGCTCCACATATCGTTATGAAACTTGGTACACAAAATCAATGGAGTGATATCTCTCATTCTAGTATTTAAAAATTTCATCCGTTAAAAAACATGGCAGCAATCGACCAATCAAAATGGTCAGATTTTTATGTAACGGATTTTGACGGAAAAAGTTATGAAGTATATGTTATATGAGATGGCGCTCACGAATATGCAAAAAAATTGCTCCTATGTCATCTCGAATTTTGCCGCCATCTCGAATTTTGTGGAAAACTTTACCAATTTTGCAATGGCTTATTCTCTTAAACCCTGATAGATACAGATTTCCAGGTTACTGGAGTGTATCGGGAAGCCCATGGTCGGTTGCACTGAATGCAAATGTTTTTGATTGGTTGAACGGTTTGGCGGCCATATTGAATTTAACGTCAAACCTTCTAAGATCATCTCCTCTGAAACCGCTGTGTAAATCGTTGTGAAACTTGGTACACATGATCAATGGATCGAGTGCTCTCATTCTTAGATTTGAAAATTGCATCCGTTAAAAAAGATGGCCGCCATCGACCAATCAAATTGGTCGGATTTTCATGTAACGGATTTTGACGAGAAAAGTTATGAAATATATGTCATATGATATGGATCAAGATTATGCAGAAATTCTGCTCCTAGGTCCCTTGGTTTAGCCGCCATCTTGATTTTTGTAGCAAAGCTTTACTAATTTTGTAAGGGCTCATTCTCTTGAATCCTGGTAGATACATATTTTTAGTTTACTGTGATGTATCGGGAAGGCCACAGACTGTTGCACTGACAGCAAACATTTTTGATTGGCTGAACGGTTTGGCGGCCATTTTTGAATTTGGCTCAAAACCTTCAACGATGTTCTCCTCTGAAACCGCTGCACCGATCACTGTGAAACTTGGTACACATGATCAATGGATTGAGGTCTCTCATTTTTAGATTTAAAATGTTCATCCCTTAAAATAGATGGCCGCCATCGACCAAGCAAAATGGCCGGATTTACAAGTAACGGGTTTTGACGGAAAAAGTTATGAAATATATAATGTATCATATGGTGATCATGAATATGCAAAGCTTTTGGTCCTAGGTAACGTGGTTTAGCCGCCATCTTGGATTTTGCGAAATTTTTTACCAATACAACTAGATACAGATTTCTAGGCTACAGCGATATATCCACACGGCCATACCTTTCAAGGCTACAGTACCAACGTCAGCCTCTGTATGATAATACAGAACTAATATACCGGCATACATGTACATTCCAGTTTCCAGATAATTTTATTAGGCCTGAAATATTCTTTTCCATCAGACTCAACTATCAGAATTATGAATGAATTATTATTGTTGCACTGTTGAATGTTATTTTATTTCGTCAAACCTCGTAAGGTATAATAATATTGTATTCCTCCATACTTCACGTATAATTACAAGCCATTCAAAGTCTCGCGAGATCGAAACCTGACGTCATCACACACGTGATCTCACCCTTCTCCATTTTGGCTTCACGTATAGCAGACGACGATTTCACGGTTGGTATTACTATCTTAAATTATCAATATATTTGGCCACCATCCTAACAGAATTTGACTTTTGCTATTATCACTGTACCCCGAGTGTAGCTTTTCAGGCCATTTCGGGACCAGATGGCAAATTCTGAGGCCGAATTGAATATAGAAAGTCGTGACCATATGCCTAAGCATATGGACGACAAATCTTCTGAATCGGACAACAAGTCCGGTAGAAGCCATAGTTCTTCCAGCTGTGGAAGTTCTTGCTCTGAAGATGATACGAGTTACTCCTCATCCGAGAGCTCTGACGAAGATTACGATGCTCACAGTAAACGCCATCGATCTTCTATTTCTAAGCCCAAAGAGGCTGAATCAGTACCGGGAGATTCTCATGAAACGACCTCCCAGGTCAATGAAAAAACCAGTAGCTATCAAAGGTTCAATCCAAAGAAGGAAAATGAACCAGATAATAAGTGGGAGATGCCCCAAGAAATGGTTGATTATGTAGAGGAAAATTTCCCCTCCTACATAAAGGACAAAGAAATTAAAGAAACTGTCCTTGACAAAAATCCGTTGCCTAGCAACGTAAAGGTCTTCCAGGCGCCTGAAGTTGACAGCTATGTGGAAGAATTGCTTCTAAGGACCAACAGGTCAATGGAAAAAAATTCAGACAAAAGTCTGATTAAAGCCCAGCAAAAAATCCTAAATGCCATGGGGCCACTCTCAAAAATTTGGCACAATTTAGAAAAGATTCGAAGCAATGAATCTGGGGCTGAATTGGATTTGTTTGCATTGTTAAACATGGTAGAACAAACTGTTTTAACCATAGGGCAGGCTAATGTCGCCATGAATTTTCAACGGAGATCCAACATTCTGGCAAAACTGACCAAAAATGTGAAAATGGCCCAACAAATACTTAGAGATCATGAAAAAGATCTTAAACATGACCCCAAAAAATTGTTTGGTAGTAAGTTTTACTCTACCCTGAAACGTCTGAGCAAAAAGAAAAAACAGACTAAACAAATTGCAGATCAGCTGGCAGATAAACCTGGCAAACGACCCTATCAGAAACTAGCCAAGGGTGGGAAGAGTTATCGCCCTTATACTAACTCTCCCTTTCAGGCAGGGCCCTCGTCTGCGCGCCACTACAGGAACGAGGGCCAAAGTCGTTCGGTGTTCTTCAACTCCAGAAGTACCCGAGGTAATGCTGGATACCGGGGTAGGAAATCTAACCCCAGAGGGCGGAAATACAGGTATGTATATTCAAACACGGCCTATGTTATATCAAAACAAGGAAAACCTCCACGAAGCTCTCAAAGAACTGAAACTTTCAAAACCCAACCAGAGCCTACCTGTAACAGGAAGGTTACAATTTTGTGTGGAGAATTGGAGAAAAATCACAAAAGACCCCACCATTCTAGACATGGTGACCGGCTTCCAGATAGAATTCTTGGAAATGCCAGTACAAGGGAAAGCTCCACCATTTCTGAATCACTCAAACTCAGAACAGGAAAAAATAAACATAGAAATCAAGGAAATGATCAGAAAAGGAGCTGTGGAAGAGGTTTTCCCTGTACAGGGCCAGTTTCTCAGCAACATCTTTCTCCGCCCCAAAAAAGACGGGGGAAACAGACCAGTTTTCAACCTAAGAAAACTAAACGAGTTCGTACAGTACGAACACTTCAAAATGGAAGGCATTGTAATGCTAAAAACACTTCTGTTGGAAAACGATTTCATGTGCAAAATCGACTTAAAAGACGCATATTTTTGCATGCCCATACATCCGAAACACAGAAAGTTTCTCCGGTTTCGGTGGGGAAACAAATTAATGGAGTTCCAATGCCTCCCATTCGGTTTGGGATCAGCCCCCAGAGCCTTTACAAAGTTAATGAAACCAGTCATTGCTCTCCTGCGGAGGCTGGGATTCAGAATTCTGATTTACCTGGACGATATTTTACTGATGAATCAGTCCAGTCAGGTATTGAAGGAGCAGACAGAAACACTGATTTGGCTCCTTCAGTGTCTGGGCTTCATCATAAACACTCAGAAGTCGATCTTAACACCCACACAGATAATAGAGTATCTGGGGTTCATTATAGATTCCCTGAAAATGAATCTCCAATTGTCACAAATGAAGGTGACAAAGATTGTGAGCAAATGTCAAGCTATGATAAACCAGACATTTGCCACAGTCCGGGACATATCTACACTGATAGGTCAGCTAACTGCATCCATGCAAGCTGTCCTTCCTGCCCCATTACACTTCAGACATCTGCAGATGCAGAAATCGAAAGCACTGTTGAAAGGCAATCAGAGTTACGAAGCTCTGACAGAAATTTCACCAGACTGCAAACAGGAACTCAGATGGTGGATACACCACCTGAGCGACTGGAATGGTCGGGCCCTGATCACACCAGGACCCGATATAGTGATAGACACGGATGCTTCCAAAATGGGGTGGGGAGCCGTTTGGCAGGAAACCAAAATCAATGGATCATGGAGCAAAGTAGAGTCACAACAACACATAAATATCTTGGAGTTGAAAGCGGGAATGTTTGCGATTCAAGCTTTCACCAGGAACAAACAAAACATACATGTTCACCTTCGGATGGACAATCGAACTGCCATGACTTACATAAACAAAATGGGGGGAACCAGATCCCATCAGTTGGTAGACGTGACCAAACAGCTGTGGGACTACTGTCTGTCAAAGCAGATCATAGTTACGGCAGAATACTTACCTGGTCTACAAAACTACAGGGCAGACTGGGAATCCAGACACATGACAGATTCCAGCAATTGGAAGCTGAATCCGAAAATATTTCGACAGATTCAGAACATAATGGGTCCGATAAATATAGATTTATTCGCAGACCGCCTAAATGCTCAGACCGTAACATTTGTCAGTTGGAAACCGGATCCCCTGGCAACTGCAGTGGACGCATTCCAACTGACATGGAGGAACAAGAAGGCATATGCCTTCCCACCATTTTGTCTAATAGGCCGATGCCTGGCAAAAGTCCTGAAAGAGCAAACAGAGCTGATCTTGATAACACCGACATGGCACACACAAATATGGTACCCAACTTTATTAACCATGCTAATTCAGGACCCAGTCTTACTTCCACCACAAACAGACATAATCACCTCTCCCATGGGAGAGAAACACCCATTAGTACTAATGGGGAACCTCCAGCTAGCGGTATGGAAAATTTCAGGCAAAATATTCTTGCAAAAGGAGTATCAGAACAAGCTACCCAGTTACTTGTGCAATCACGCAGGAAAGGGACCAGGGTTGCTTACAATAGCGCCTGGTCAAAATGGAGTAGCTGGTGTTCTAGCAAACAAACTGATCCATTTCAGTCCACTTTGGCCAATATTCTAGACTATTTGGCACACATGTTCCATGAAGGCCTTGCCTACAGTACTATAAATGGTGCCAGATCAGCCATTTCTAGTATTCATCCAGAACTGGAGGGTAATAAAGTTGGCCAACACCCCATGGTAAAATCTTTGATGACTGGTATATTCAATACTAGGCCTCCTACACCCAGGTACACAGACACCTGGGATGTAGACATTGTACTGAACTACATAAACAGTTTGGGTGACAATTTGACACTCTCTGACAGAGACCTGTCAATGAAAACTGCCATGTTACTGGCACTGTCCAATGCGAGTAGAGCATCAGAGTTACATCACATTGACTTGGAATATATGGCAGATTTCGGGGACAAAATAGAGTTCAGTTTGACAATCCCAACTAAAACCAGAAAGGCAAACACTCCACCAGGGAAAATTAGTGTTTTTCAGCTTCCAAACACAAACAAATGCTTGGACCCATTAGAGTGTGTAAGGGAATATATAAGACGCACTGAATCCTGGAGAAATGGTCAGACAAGTCTTCTCATAAGCTACATCAAACCACATCACCCGATTGTAACATCCAGTATAGCAAACTGGTTGAAGAAATTAATGAAACAAGCAGGGATAGATACTGATAAGTTCAAAGGGCACTCTACCCGATCAGCATCAACTTCAAAAGCTAAAGTACAGGGACTTTCCACCCGAGAGTTGATAAATGCTGCAAACTGGAAGAATGCAAAAACTTTTCAGAAGTTTTATCAACGGGACATTGTGGAAAAGTCAGATTTAGAAAAGTTTCAAACAGTTGTACTGATGAAAACTTAAACACTTTGAACAATACAATATTATTATACCTTACGAGGTTTGACGAAATAAAATTGTAAATTTTATAAGTGCACGTAGTGCACGAAATGAAATTATGATTTTATGAGTCAAACCGAGTACGGTATAATAATATCCCACCCACCCTCTCACCAATGTATGAAAAGGGGGTGTAGAGTGTATGACAGGATGGGGAGTAGTACTCCAATGACTAGGTTGTCAACAGTTGATCAAGAGTTCTCTCCCCTTAACTATGCTAATACATAGTTTTTCTTTTATATCTCATTGCAGTAATTGAACTGACTTATGGCTGGGTTACCACGGTTGTCATGAGGTGCCGAATGCCGAACTGGATTCACAGACTGAGACCAGGATCTTATATGGACTGAGAGGAGACTTACGTTGAATTCATTTATTCAAACAACGCGTTACGTTAATTGCATTTCCCAAGGTCTGGTATGCATATATCTTTTTGTTTTCATTTTCATTGAAAAAAAAAAAAAAAAAGCGAGACAAACAGAATAAAAATCTGTCATTATTCGCACATTTGTTGTTGTTTTAGTCCTTTCTCGTGTAGTATTTAATACTGTATCTTACGCTCAGCCTACATGGAGAAGGGTGAGATCACGTGTGTGATGACGTCAGGTTTCGATCTCGCGAGACTTTGAATGGCTTGTAATTATACGTGAAGTATGGAGGAATACAATATTATTATACCTTACTCGGTTTGACTCATAAAATCATAATTTCATTTCGTGCACTACGTGCACTTATAAAATTTACAATTTAGTGGTAATGAACCCTGGGCTGAGTAAAATACATGTAGAGCTCCTTGTGAAAGCTATCTTCAGGACAGGACGGCCAGTCCGCTTGTTGACCAACACCAGTCCTGCACCACTACAAGGTTACTGGTATCCCCAGACATCAGAGAGTCTCACCCTTCCCTTTCAGGTAGGTTGTTCGGTTGCCACCGAATATATAGTAACGAGTAGCTCACTACATGTATATGTGTGTCTATCGAGCCCTGACACGGCAAACGGCTTCAGGCATCACAATCAATAAAAAAGAAGTCCCGATAACGTAATCTCTGCCAAAGACCAGAATGTTCTCGATATTTTTCCGCCTTCTTTGCAGCGATCAATGGAAAGCACATGGTACGGGTTGCAAATATGGTATTTGTTCTATTCTGCTGCAAATTTTATTTCTATTCACTGCTCGATAGCATGCCGCGCCGGGAGGCTATTTGTGGGGCCTGAGCACTACTTTGAGCATACAGAGAAAAAGACATTAGGATGTTATGTGTAGATGTTGTTGTTACAACTGTGAAACAACGATATGAAGATATTTCCATACAGGAATGGTTTTCTAAAATAGTAGTCAGTAAGCCAGAAATTACACACTGTACAAGACCCAATTTTGTTGTGAAAATTACTTGATTGGGTTACCTGAAAAGTTCAGGCTGGCGCTTTGTAAATTTAGAGTAAGTAATCACCGATTGAAAGAGGTAGATACAAAAACATATTACGAGAAAGACGTTTCTGAAATTTTTGTGTAACAGAACAAGTCGGCGATGAATTTCAGTTTTTTCTTGAGTGTGAAGCGTTGAGAGGCCGACGGTGGAGATATACTCCAAGGTACTATCACACACATCTTGATCAAAATAAATTTAGATGTGTTTTAAATGTTCAAAAAATAGATAACTTCTTGATGTAGCCAAATACATTATTGAAGCAGGGGCTTTCTGTGAGAAAGCAGGGGCTTTCTGTGAGAAGTGAAGGTGATCCCTCGCTTTTCTACAAACATATTTTTCTCATTCGCCATCTGTTTTAATATTCATATTATGCAGCATTATAAAATGAGTTGTAAGATGAGCTGCCTTCTGAGTTTGCCATGTCAGTTACTTTTAGAATTATTATATCTCTATATATAAATATTATTTTATGATTTAATCTCTCATTATTATACATGTGTGACTGTATGCAGCAATATTATATATTGTACAGATGGGTTCCTCCCGTGTTTCTTAACATTGATTGATTGTTATCCCCGCAGAGACAATGCTACAAAAATAGCAAGACTGGTACACCAAATGTACCAGTCAAGGCCATCAAACAACCGGCTTGACACTTCTTAATTCGAGTTTATACATCAACACACTGGCAACTTCTATGTTATGTCCTAGAATTACTACTAACCCACACTGTTGGTTCAAACCATACTAACTAATAATTACTACGTTGCTATAGTACCATAGTAATTATATTGTTTTGTTTGCCATACTTGTACCATTTTATGAGTCGTGCAATAAACATATTGTATTGTATTGTATTGATTTTTCCTGATTTCTCAATGCCCTGTATCAGAGAACGAGAATAAACATTCATTCATTCAGAGGAGAGCACAGCTGGAAATTTTGAGGATAATGTCCGTCAGAAAATTGAACTACTTCCCACCGAAAGATGAAAGTCTAAATTCAATTAGGGAATCAGCTGATAAGATCAACATGCTGATTTCTTCCTCTTTATATTTAAGTAATTCCAAGTGTTTGTCATTCTGGAGAATCTAGAACTGGATAGATCACATCTCAAAGCCTAGGTTCTTCTTTGCCATGACACTGCATATGATCGAACTATAAATGAACCTGAATCTTGTTCTATTGACCTCTGTTGTCGTATTTAACGCATGTATTCACTCATCAAAGGGCCCTCGTTGACGAAGTGGTCTTTAGCGCTTCGCTGCTTTCTGCTCGACCTATTCCGGCGAAATCATACTACTACAGTACGAGACCGTGCCGAGTGGCTTTGCTGGTGACCGCAAGCCTCATACCACTGAACCGCTGAACCGGCACCGGTTCGAGCCCTGCTGGTGGGGCATGTGTGAATAAGCACGGCTCTCTTTGAGAATGGTCGGCAAAGCGACTCTCATGTAAACTGGTGACATTTTTGAATCTCCAATCTCAAAGCGAGGCAGCATGACATCATTCTCAAAGCGAGCCGTGTCTACCCGCGAACTACTTCCTGTATTAGATAACTCGCTTTCACGGCCAAGTATACATACCGACAATAATTTGTTCGCGATTGATATGCTCCGAAACGGAAAGAGTCATTTCCCAATTATATAGCCCACGTTATGTTTAGCAATTCGCTTCTAACTCGGCGGAGTCAGCAGGTCAGTGACAAGCCAGATAATCATACGCCGCCTACTCACCCCCCAAATTTTGGGGGGATGGCTCCCATTTACGCGTGAGACTCTTTCTCGCAGTAGGGAGTCTCGCGAGACGAGAATGACTTGCCGACGGGTCGTGGTTTTTCTCTTATTTCCAGATGAGTGAAATAACCTTGACTGTGACCAAATTCTCCCCTCCACTCACCAAAATTGAAATTTTCAATGAGTTCTTGATTTTTTTGCCATAGTGACCTCGAACTTTGACCTTGCTGTCAATTTTGGTTTGCCATACATGATATCCACTTAATGTATCCACCGACAACAAACACCTAAATTTACTGATTTCCTGATTTTGGCGTCAGGGACCTAAATCGTTTGACCTTGACCTCAGATTTGTTATGCGACACATTTTCACCCTCTAATATATCCACTCACAAAACATTTGCAATGATTTCTTTAATTTTTTATTTTTTTCTTTCTTTTGTTTTCTTTTTGACCGCTTTAACTTTGACCTTCAACCTTGAGCTTTAACCTTGACCCCAACACATCGTCTCCCACTAATGTATCCACTCACAGAAAACATTGCTGTATTGGCTGTATAGTTTTGGATGTTCACCCCGTGGTCTAATATTTGGCAATGCCCGACTGTCCATCATTTTGGCCTGACTTTCCAAATGCATACCAAGTTATGGAGCTGGTCATGGGTCAGAAGCCTGTGGAGAATGATATACGTTGACATATTTTTCGCGGTCAAGTTTTAGACATTAAATGAATTTTCAATGTGGTGAAGGATGATGGATAACCGTAGGACAGTTAGGTTATAGATGTATCTGATTATCGGCCAGAAGTCTATTTCATATGACTACTGACTTTGCCCTATTTTCAAGGACAAATTATAAAGTAAAATTAGATCCAAATCCGGTAGTACATTAACACTTGAAGGATTACAGTCAGACTATTCAAACTTTTCTGGTGAACCAGAGACCCATATATGGAAGATGACTGAACTTGAACTATCCTTCAAGTTCAAATTATACAGTAATGCTGTCAACACAATATGCATTGAACTATCAGAAATAGCCGTTCTGAACTGACACAATGCTTATTGGCCACAATAGTAAATAGCTGACTTTGGCATGGACAAAGTTTGATTTATTGCCGTTCTCTTTCTCTCTCACTCTCAAAGGCTCATGTTTTTGAGGGATCGATGTTGGGTTAATTTGGGTTAATTGAACAAGCTATATACCCAGATGTACATTAGTAGTAGTATAAGTGGATCTTTTGTCACATTGACACCAGGGGGAGCTGCGGAGTTCACGTGACGATCACACGATCGTAGAGGTCAAAGCCGCTATATTTCCGTCACGTGACCGGAAGTGACCTTTGGGGCATGTAGTCTTCCGCGGTTCCTGCGATCGCGTCCGGTTCGGGCGGTGTTGCGGTCGCTTCAGGTTCCGGGAACAAGCCTCCGCGAAGAGAAAGTAGTTCCGAGACTCAAATACGCGGGTTTTTGTGAGAATAATCTGGAATGTTCGCCAATCTTCGGCAATCTCCGGTCATCTCCGGCAATGTCCGGGAGAATATATAGCGTTTATCCGCCCTGGAATGGAAATGGAATGCACAGGGTCCCCGACAATATCGCCACCTATTTGCCTAGCATAAATGTCAAGCGGGGAACCCTCAGTTTCTCCATACAGTGGGAGAATGGGAAGGGTCCCAGCGGGAAATGAATCCGGGTCGCTCTATCTAGAGGCAGACACGTTATCGATTACGCCACGTTATCGATTACGTCATATGCTACAAACCAACTTCATATCGTAATGTCTGGTGAACGTCCGTTCGCACCCAGAGCATGTATAATCTATGTTGATGGTTGAACGTCGACTGTGCACGTTTTGGGAATACACTTGCTTTTATAGACAGTAACGCCCGTCAACACCTAGCTTAACGCTTCAACGCCCTGGTGAAATAGCTCAGAAGCTCTGATTTTCCTCGAATTGTCACTAATTCATCGAAATGAGATGACGCCCATCAACGCCCGTCGTTGCGCCTTAACGCCCGTCTCAACGCCTTGGCGTCCTATTTCAACGCCTTAACGCCTGTGTCTCAACGCCTTAACACTTTCTTAACGCCTTAACGCCTTTTAATGATGCGTTTAAACAGATGCTTCTTTTGAGCTATTGTTCTGACATACACCGCTTTCCAGTTCATGCCTGAGGTTTTCAACATCGACGGTGTTCTTTCGATTTCCATATGGACCGGGTTCTTCTCCAGCAATTTCATATAAGTCACGAGGTCGGCATACTGCTGACGTAAAACCCGTCGTAGTGTGGGTGCCAATGTGTTATGGGCTGAAATTGCGGCTTCCTTTTCAAATACCCTTTGTGGTGAAACTTTTTTTCTATGGCCTGCAACGTCTCGTCCATACTTTATTTGGACAAATACTTCTATAGCCTCGAGTTCACGTTGTGCTAATTCCCTTGTACGGGTTTGGGATGGGCCTTCACTGTTGGGTGATATTCCGGGACTGCTGTTATGAAGGGAACCTGCTGTATGGGGGTGAGTTGCTGTTGCTGGACTGCTGGTATGAAGGGAACCTGCTGTATGGGGGTGAGTTGCTGCTGCTGGACGGATACGGATTCGGTGGATGTGTGTAGGGATATATGCCGTTGTGGTGACCCCTCTCCGGGTAACATGTGGGTCGTCAACCGACGATCTTCGGGGGTACGAGCTTTTTAAGTCTACAAACAGATAGCCGTACAGGCGACTTGTCGCGCCTTGAAACGCCTGCATGAAATCGTCGATGTTCTGAGGATAAATTCGACTACTGGCTATAACACCATACAACGCGTTTCGGACCTGGGGTTGCCACACCTTCCTCTAAGAACTTGATCACCCAGGACGTCTTTCCACATGCCGTAGGGTCGCTCACCATCATCGCATAGGGATGCTCTACTCCACTTGGTGGACCAATAGCGGGACTCGGTGGTGTCTTTTGATTGTGTTTGCATTGAATGTGCCTGAGCATACTATCGCGACGAGAGAAGGTTCTCTGACAGAACTTGCAAGTACAGTTGGGTTAATTGAACACGAACATTGTTGTGAATTAATGCAGTTGAAGTTCACACAGAAGAAAAAATTCTGCAGGTAATTCAGCTACTGCAATACATATTTTTCATTCTCTGTGATATATTTTGAATTACCATGTCTATTTCTGTAAAACTGGATAGTATCTTACTTTCTACAAATGACCAGATGTCATTTTCGCAGAGTTTGTTCTTTCAGAGCAATAATACCAAATTGGAATTGACGTTTCCGTAGAGCGAGTTATTTTGCTCAGCGAATGTTCCAAATCCCTTGACATCAAAATCTTTTCCAGTTACATATAGTATCGAGACAAAAATAATTGGAGGCGTACTTGTTGAATGTTAACATGGCATTAAAAAAATTCTGAAATCCTTCCATGTATAATTCCTATTCACAATAACTTATAACTTCCATCATCAATCCCTACACTAGACCCTCTCTGTGTAAGCCTTCAACATTTAGCCAAAACTTGATGTGCATCCTCAGCTATTCTCATCTGTGCGTATCTTCTCCCGATCACCACCCCCCCCCCACACACACACCCTCTCTAATATTAAGATGGGATAACAGTTAATAATATTACTATCGGTATATATCCAGCAGCAGCAGGGAGGGTGTATGGACTTTTTGTTGGGGGAGGTGTGGGGGAGCAGGGAGCTTCCCAAGGGGCACTAATGTGTGGGGGAGGTGTGGGGGGGCGGGGAGCTTCCCAAGTGGGGGGCTGGGCGCATACTCTGTAGAGCCTCGGGACGGCCCACCACCCTTGCCGGCCCAGGCTCTACGCCGCAACCACCTATTAAACATACAGAATCGATGGGGATACCAGTAACGGCTTTAAACATCATCTTATATACACATACTTACAGCGACCCGTCCACATCTTTCCATCTGAATGTCGGAGACCTGCCTACACTCTTCTACCTGCGGGACGGAAACCCGTCCACACTCTTCCTGTGGAATGATGGAGACCTGTCCACGGCTTTCCAGCGGAATGTCGAATTACAAGCGTCTAGTCCGTCATTCATAATCCAGCCGTCGTCCATTAGAGAATATCCGCGTCCATAATCCAAAGACCTATTCCATTTCCATATAACAGTATTAGCACCAAATTCAAAAAGACAAAAGTATACATAGACCCAAGCGTTTCGTATTCTACGGTATGCATCCAAGGTGAATTCATTCATGGATTACCGTGCCGTGGTACAGGCTATGTATGAAGATGGCGACAACAACGAGGGGCGACGGGAGATCCTACATGCGTTCACAGATGCAGTCCTTAACAAAGTGGATTTGCGAGATAAGGAACCCATCTCCCACTACTACTGCACATTAGCAGCCACCCAGGATTCCCAGGCCATGGCCCGCGAACATTCACGACGGAATCAGCAATGGCTGGTAGGCGCAGCCATAGCCTATGCTCTAATAATAATGAATCTGTTGTAGTAATAACTTAGACTACTACAGGTGTAAACGTGTAAATATACGCCGACCTAAATAATCAAGCCTGAGCAAACAAAAATTCCTCACAGACGTGACCCAGCTAACATATTTAGTCTATTTCGGGTAGGACCTTCATTCGCAAAATAGCAAGCCTTGAACAAATACAGTGTTACTCTGAGTGTTGTATGTGGGTCACTATTGATTTTCTTTCGGCTCATGTCTGAATGAGACAGCACTTGTATGGGACTGTATTCGTATCCTAGCAACGATAACAGGAAGTAAGGTGTTGCACAACACTCTGGTAGATTCATAGGCGTGATTTTGAACCTGTATTTTCAAGAAGACTGGGGATAGAGCAGAGGTAGAGTAGCTAAACTCAAATGCTACCGACCCGAGATCGAAACCCAGTCGCATCACGTATGTTGTCGAGGAACAGGAGTTCCCTTGTATATACTATAGCTGTCGGTATATATCTTATTAAAGACTTTCCCGGGGTCTTTGGTGAGCGTATATGTCAATTGCCATCGTATGAACAAATATTTCGATCACTTCTGTAATTAAAATAAATTTCGAAATAGGTGGCGACATATACGAGCAAGGTACCTACCAGAGTCCTACGGAATGATCAGTGTGGGAAAATAATATATAGTAAGACAGCCCGGGAAATCCCCGCGGTCATTCTTAAGGGACTCTGGTTACGTGGTGGAATTTTGTTAAAATGAAACAGGAGGGAGGGGGAGGGGGAGGGGGAGGGAGGAGGAGGGGAGGGGGAAGGGGGAGGAGGGAGGGGGAGGGAGGGGGAGGAAGGAAGGAGGGAGGGAGGACCCCAAATTTTGTGTAAAAATATCGAAACCAATTGGGGCTCATCAAAGTCTCTGACAGTGAAGGGTAAGCAAAAAAATAGACAAAAAATATGGTGGGCAAGAGGCGATATAAAGCGCCTACTTCAAAATGTCCGCGGGGAGGATTCCTTGCTTTGAGCTAGTGTATGTAGGTTACTATCGATTTTTTTCTCTCGGCTTCATTGAGAGGGGAAGCCCCTTGAACGGCTCGCTATCAGATCCGGCAGTCAGTAGCCGCACGCAGTGCTGTAGTATTTATTGTCCGCTTTCACGCGTGTAAATGCGACAGAGTGCCTACTTCAAAATGTCCGCGGGGAGGATTCCTTGCTTAATCAGCAAGTCTTTTGTGGCTAAGGCTAGGCCGACGTCGGCAATAAGCATTCCTATGTCATAGCCGGTGAAATCCAACTTGGGGGCAGGGCCTTTCCAAACAATTTTGCCCAGACGAGCATAACCTATCGCTAAGCCGCTAATGACAGCGGCATGATAGGCCATGTTGGCTAGCATTTTACCATCGATCGACGACATGTCTTATTTGCAGTGTCTGCCCCATGTTCAATTCACTTCGACCACTGGAAAATTTCCTCTCTCCTCATGCAAAGATCACATCCGGCCAAGGATACACCTTCAAGGCAGGTCAGGCATCGCTGGCGATGGTAGCGGAGATCTCCGGGCTCTCCCCTGGTTGAGCTATAACCTACACTGAAGAAATCATCTATCATTTCCATAGTTATGGGCGGGTATCTTTTGGTAACTCGTTTGGGGAGTCGAGCGGGAACCGGCACCTTTTCGTCAATCTTCAACGATTGCTCGTCTGCATTGGAATTGGCTGGCTTTTCCATTGGATTGGGTCTGGTACAGGTTGTGAGAAATGTACATGGCTTTAACATGATATGCTAATGCGCCGAAAAAGGTTTCGGTTGGCAGGGGCTGCGCATGGCGTCTTTAATAATCCGCCTGTAGAAAGCAGTTTATCGTGATTCTACCTCGATTGCCCTGGCAAACTGTTTCCTTGCTTCCTCCCTGCCTTGCTTCAGAAATGCGTTTTTTTCTTCCTGGCTGATATGTGATGCTTTCAACGATTTAGCCCTGATCGCGTTCTTCATTGCATCATATTTAGTTTTCTCCGCTAGGATGTGACGGAACTCGCTATCAGAGATCTTGTTATCCACAAGTGCTTGCGAGATAGCATCTGCGATGGAATCCAACTTTGATGACGCTAGGACGCGAATTTCATCGTGTTTTTTAGCTTTGATGGTCAGGCGTCGAGATATGAATTTGCAGGCTATTCCTGCCAAACCACTCGAAAGAGCCGAGACCTCAAGCACCACAACAACGGGTGCGGCAATTATAGTCGATAAGAGGCCAACACCAGTTGCGCCGAGGCCCAAAGCCACTGTGGCAAGCGCAGCGTCAACGCCATCTAGAGCATTCACCGCTTTGCGGTATTTTTTGTACAAACTCGACCGAGAATCACGATCTTGGGAGAGTTCATGTTGGATATCACAGATATGCTTTAGCCTGTAGTCATGCGCGGATTCGGCCTCATCCAATGATGGATACACTCCCATGATAAATCTACATGCTGTTGTCAAGAATATCTAACTCGAGGTCATCCAAGGGGCGGTTGAACACCTTGAGAGATTTTAAGCTGACGCCTTCAGCTAGGAAGATGTTAGCCACTGTCACATCGTTTCCTACTTTTGTAGTTACACCCTCTAACGACAGACGCACGACAGGCTTTTTAACTGCGTTAAGACCAAAGAAAATTCGCAACTCTCGATCAGCGTGCTTGTCAAGCCACTTGATCTGGAGATCTGGTAGTATGTCCACCAATCTATCGGGAGCGGGAGCGGGCGGTAATAGTATTGCAGCAACGATAGTGATAGTTGAGTCTGAAGGAAGAGTGGTCAGGGCGGGTAACGACGTATTTATTACTAGAGCCCCTCGAGGACCAGTGCTCCTCAAATAGAATTTCCAGTCCTTGAGGTGAATTTTGACGTTGTTTTCAGCCGGACTGTAGGACAGGAATGCCGTGCCTCGATTAAAAACCTTTCTCACAAACCCCAATTTATCGACCTGTACTCCTGATTCGACCGCATTAAGGTCAATGAGACAGCCCACATTGTCACTTTCGGCGAGAGTCCATTCTCCGTTTGCCTTTTTCACTACACTGTATTTCACGTGCGTCCGTGTTTTTCCCGCGCTAATATCTTCAAGATCTTTGAAACTTACATCCGGGGATCTTCCTGGCGTAAGTTTCTTTCGATGGTATACGCCGTTTTTGAACTGAAATCCGTAGACGCGGTCATTGTGACCCGCGTCGCCAAACCCTTCGGTATCAGCGAGATCGCTTAAGGCCAAATCGCTGCATCTGGGCCCAGCGGATTCAACCATCGTTGTCATCAATACCCAAAGTTACACTTATATAAGCAGTCTTTACAAGTGTGTGTGAACTATCTAACAGGGAGAACGTTAGCTGTGAGATAGGGCCAGATATTAGTGGCTTATACTGTGGGTTAGGGAAAGAAATGGTTTTTCCGCAGTTCATTCCCTCACTGGTCACAGCTATAGCTCTGAGAAGAGTGGAAGGGTAGACCACATAAGGGTATGCAGTGCTGGTGCGAGCCGTCTCGACTGCCTTCCCCACTAGATTGTGCGATGTGTTCACCTCACCCAGGTGAGCGAACACTTCTTTATGGGGTGCTAGTGTGGGGAAGCTGTCGCCCTGCACTTTCCCATTCAGGATACTGTCAGGATTTGAGAATCCCAGGAGCCGTGCAAGGCCAAACAGTTGTATGCTACTGTCGGTCTTCAACGTCAGTCGACCGGTGGCATGGTTTATCTCCAGGCCCGCCCCGTGTGGCTTGAAGACCTCTTTATTAACGGAACAGACATTGTAATAACCGCTAGGGACAGCCACAAGCTTTCCGCCAACAGAGAAGCTAGTTCCGGCTGGGACGTTCTCCCATAGTGGGTAGAAAGTGAGCTCGAGCAGTGCTACTTTGTATTGTCCGTTTTGGTTCTTGAGCGCATGCGTAAGGTCGACTGCTGCGCCATTTTGAATGTTGCTCAGTGTTACAAACATAGTAGCCGGCCACACGAAGTGCTAAACCAGCAAGGATTGCGCATGGATAATAGACACGCCTTTATCTTCAATGCAAAGGCCACCTACCAAGCGGGCGGGGTGTACACCGCTGGAACGAGTGTTACTGGGACGTCATTCACGCATCAAGATATCTTGGTGAACTTAGAGAACACAGCAGGTGGTGACTTTGCGGCCCAGTTTCCTGACGTATTTGTGAAATACTGCCTGCCTAAAGTGACAAGCGACCAGCTTGTTCAGGCATGGCGCTCTAATCCCTTGCAGTTTTGGCAGAATCAGCTGAATTTCGCCGTGTGGTGCGCCACGACCGGCTGCGGCGTGTCTGTGAGCGACCACCTAGCCGCTGGCGCACGAACTGATAGCCACACCCGGGCCCTCTACACCTTTCATGTCTACTTTCAGATCAGGTGGATCCTAAAAGAGATCCAGGCCCCGCTCCCTCAAGACGACGCCTGGGCGGCATTTAACAATCCATTTGACCGCAGAGCATATGAGCGCATCTGTGCAGAGTTTGGGATCTCGCCGCATGCCGATTGGAGACAGCAGCAGAGCGAAAACAGCGGCATAGGAACGATTTACTTCTATGCCACACACGCAGGCTACATGCGACTTCCAAAACCGTACGACCCAACCTGGCATTCGTTTACTTACCGGAAAAAACACTTTCACATAGACTACATTGCGCAGGGATCGGAGGCTGACAAGGCGTGGACAACGTTCATGCTGGACAGATCGGAGGGCTTCACACATGCAGGCGTCGAGCGTGTTAATGATTCCATTCGAACATATGTATGGGCCATCCTCGGCGCCCAGGCTCAGACGCGCACACGGATCTTAGGAAAGGGCACAGCATTTGACGCGCAGAAGCAGTTTCTCGCCAACATCGAGGATGCGGTCTCCTCTCCAGTTGATCTCTCATCAGCGATAAAACGCTACCAAGACGTCCTGCAGTATGCAGGCTCCAAAGTT
>JAVTVY010040561.1:0-18328 GCA_036873755.1 Hanleya hanleyi | reverse complement strand
ATTCGACATCTGAATTTATTAAAACGGCAGCACAACTCTTCCAAAATGATTGAACTGACTACAAGGCTTCTGTTTCTCTTGTCAGTACGCCGGCATCTTTTCTCACCACTTTTATATGCTCCGTTTAATTGTTGTCTGTATATGGTGAGATTTGTGTTCTGAATAAGAACTTACATTCTACTCATATTTTCCCCGTGGGGTCGGGCCGTCTCCTCTATCTAAAGGCCACATAGTTCATCACTTTCCATCAGACGACTTAATAGGGCTATTATTGCTCTTGGATATTTGTATCTTATACCGCTCAAGCCTGTGCAAGGGGCCGTGTGGACATGTCATTTAAGATGTTCACATGAACAGCTACAATAAAATCGTGGCTGAGACACAAATCGTCACAGGGATCATTTTTGGTTCTAGTGATAATTTTAGATATGCAATCAGAATATAGGATTTTGGGGTCAATTGACTTCTTGTCAGCACGCCGGTGTCTCTTTTCGCCACCTGTATATGTTGCGTTTAATTGTTAACAGAAGTTTAGTTGTACAACTTCTTGAACCATGCAGCAATAAAATCTAGCATTGTAGGGTATTTCATGCATTTTGGGAGTCCAGTACAATTTCGGTATATCGGTATGAGTGATACGAAGGGAAATACCTCGTTTGTTGAGAAACTGCTCGTGTTTGTTGAACATATCTTCCAAAGTAATTCCAGTAGGGGAATAGCTACACCCAACACGTTAACCAGCACCTGGTAATAAAATGTTAACATAGAAATATTATATTATTTGGGACCTTTTCTGCTGGAACAATAACGAATTTACTTTGAAGAAACTCTTGCACCACCCACTTACGATGAAAGTGGCTGAAAGCAGTAAAATTTAGTGGATAGATGCATTATTACAAGGCCTCGACGGATATGCAGAGTCCAGTCCGTGAGAATTATCTTCTTTTATGGTGAATGGCAATCCAAATCGAGTACCCTCTATATGATTTTGGCAGTACCTGATATAGAGTTTGTAACGGGTATACCCATGAATATATGCGATACATCGATCACTGTGTAAAAAAACCCACAAAAAACACGGATAATAGTGGATGACAAAACAGGACAGGAGAACTTGTTTACCAAAGGATCACCCCACGACAACGTATCTGTTATTTACAGTGTACAAAGCTTGTTCGATCAGGGCAAAGCTTCAAAAGATACCGGCTCTCAGTATGTTGTTTTCAATAATCCAATCGACAAGCTTCAAATTTCATTGTCAGGTCTTCGTATCTATCCCAAACGACTTCATGAAAATGTATGAATATAATAATATAATATAATAATAATAATAATAATAATAATATAATAATGATCTTTCTTTAGCCTCGGTAGCCAGTTTGGCTATAAGCCAATCTTCCACTGGGCCGAGCATATTCATACAGAGAAACATATCTCACAATCATACATCTGGTTTTGCGGTGTGGGAGGAAAGCCGGAGTACCCGGTGAGAAACCCACGAGCACGGCCTGGGACCAGAAACCCAATCTCACATACTACGACCGAGTCAACGCCATGCGGAATCGAACCCGGGCCGCATTGGTGAGAGTCCGAGATGTTAACCACTGGACTAAACGTGCGCACCACGGGTGCCATCTCTTTCAACTTTTGGGTCTTTATTTATCGATCTCAAATACTCCGGTAAATCAAATGTTGAAAACAAATATACTCCGAAGCGTTACACTGACAACAAGTAGAGATACTCCAGCTTACTGATACTCGGAAGTGTATCAAATATAATTTGTGGTAAGAAATGCGTGGTGGTCCTATAAAGGAAGAGTATAGTGGTTATATTCATGAGTGGATGCAACAGTATTTGAGTCAGGGTTATGATGAAGATGGATCGGTGAATATGGTCAAGCAAGACCCCATTTCAGGAATGCAAAAGACATGCAATGCTATGTATTTACAATGTTGAATAAGTGACGTTTTGAAACCGCGCATCCGTTTTCAAAACGAGTTTAAAAGCTGTTATGCGCAAAGAGATGATATATCCGCCGTTTCGTGGCCATGGCCTTCATGTAATTTTACGTAGTTCAGGAACGTCATGAGGAACATTCCAATTCGGGAGATGCACAAGTGCAGTCACGTGGTACATTTTGGGTGAGTTCCGGACGACGGCATATGGAACGTAACCTGCGGGAGATTTGACGGTCGCGAAAATAACATTGAAGTCAATGGGAATTTTTTTTAAAACGAAGTTTTGCAGTTTGATTCTGGTAGATAATATTTCAGAAGTACATTAACTTTCAAGCAAGACAACTTGTATAATTTTTACTCATATGGAACAGACGCTGTCAACGAAAAACTAGCGTCCTCCATGCAAATCTTACGACGCCAAAGCCCAAACGACCGGAACTCACCCAGCAGGCGCCTCCACTCAAAGTTTCTCAAATTTGGCGATACATATCGCATGCTGATAGCAAAGTACGAACGTAGCGTGCAAGATCTATGGCGCTACGTTTCGTAACTTGTGTCTGGTTCCGCTTGGCCCGGGGCTGGGGGCCGTATGGGCCCATGTGCTTCGGGATCCTCGTGGTACTCGTGTGGACAGTCACAATCAAAGCGTGACTGAGATACATCTTTTTTTTTTTTTTAGATGACGACTCTGTAACGAATATTATGGATTAAGAATACTGATCAGTGATACGGATTTGATATTTTTGGAACATCATGATGTCTTGCCGGCATCATTGAAAACTGTTGACCGCTTCTCTCTTGCAGGAAACAAGCCTATGTTTATGTATACTATGATCGTCTTTTTGAATTTGGTGCTAATACTGTTATATGGAAATGGAATAGGTCTTTGGATTATGGACGCGGATATTCTCTAATGGACGACGGCTGGATTATGAATGACGGACTAGACGCTTGTAATGTGATCGACACATGAGAAAGAGTCGAATGCGAGGATTCTCTTGTAAAACTGTCTACTTTGAGGCTGAAACGTGAAGTTTTGGAACCGCACATCCATATTCAAAACGAGGTCAAAGCTGCTGTGCGCGAATGGCTGAAAAATAGGATTGGCCTACGGGTTTCTTTCTGCCGCAAGATGTGTCAGTGCGTCGCGCATGCGTAGAACCTCTCTAGGTGGGGAATAAAAACTTAGGCGCAACGCCGCAAAGTCATTGGTGCGACGCAGCTCTTCGGGTCGTGACGTGTCGTCTTTGTGACATTTCCTTAGAGGGCACCGTCACAAATAAAAGTGCCTTGCAATGTTAATGTTCGTGTTGGATTTCGATATCATACATTCCACCCCTGTTCTGCAAACAAACAAAAATGCACATTATTTATTGTCGGTTTGCTATTATGCCCCATGAGGCCTTGAGCTCAATACATATCCAAGCTGAAGCATTGTCATTTTCCACTCTGTGGCATCAGCGCGCATACGTAAAATACGTTCTGCATATATTAGGCAAGTGGTCTATAGCATCCAAGTAAATACATGGTTGTAAAGCAGTGTGGCGAATTTCGTGCCGACGAGATTACAACAACAACAACAACAACAGCGAAACAAACGATGTCCGGGATGAAGAATCCAGAGTTTCCCAGAAACTTACCTGCATCCAGCATGAAATTAGAAGTCCTGAAGTACCCAACTATCATTCTTGTATGTGATAACGATGTCTGGGGAAGCTAAATTAGTTTTTTTTGGTTCCAAAGAGCCTCTGGTTTTGACGATCAGCTCAGTGATCGCCATGTTGTCTTATGCTGAAGACTGATGTCATATACTGATCAATCAGCTATCGACAGCTGGCACCACCAGCCAATGAACGAGCAGCACTTGGTCGAGCTATACTTCCGGTCATCTTCTATAAATATTGTCGTCAGTGCTGGCATCGGCAGTCCTGTCTGGGACTCACTCACTGGAAAGATCTCCAATTAAGAAGAATCGGGAACACAACTATAACAACGACCAACGACCAGAATAATAAAGGTACAAGTTGCCACAGCAAAACAAACATCAACTGTTGGTCATACAGTGGTCAACCAACCTTCAACTTGGTCGCATTTTGGTCGACCAACACACAACAGTAACATTGGTCGTCCATTGGTCGACCAACAAACTTGGTCGATCATAGATTGGTCTTACAATTCGCCAACAGCCAAATGAACATCTCAGGGTCTTGGGACGAACACATTGCTGAACTCCAACTGTATTCCTACAGTAGTCGACCAAACAGCCAACTTAGTCACACCTTGGTCGACCATCAGTTGCACTGGTCGTCCCATACTTGGTAACCCAACACCATTTGTCATCTATTGGCTAACCAACTGCACTGGTCGTCCCATACTTGGTGACCCAACACCATTGGTCATCTATTGGCTAACCAACTACACTGGTCGTCCCATACTTGGTAACCCAACACCATTGGTCATCTATTGGCTAACCAACTACACTGGTCGTCCCATGCTTGGTAACCCAACACCATTGGTCATCTATTGGCTAACCAACTGCACTGATCGTCCCATACTTGGTAACCCAACACCATTGGTCATCTATTGGCTAACCAACTGCACTGGTCGTCCCATACTTGGTAACCCAACACCATTGGTCACTTATTGGCTAACCAACTGCACTGGTCGTCCCATACTTGGTAACCCAACACCATTGGTCATCTATTGGCTAACCAACTACACTGGTCGTCCCATACTTGGTAACCCAACACCATTGATCATCTATTGGCTAACCAACTACACTGGTCGTCCCATACTTGGTAACCCAACACCATTGGTCATCTATTGGCTAACCAACTACACTGGTCGTCCCATACTTGGTAACCCAACACCTTTGGTCATCTATTGGATAACCAACTACACTGGTCGTCCCATACTTGGTAACCCAACATCATTGGTCATCTATTGGCTAACCAACTACACTGGTCGTCCCATACTTGGGAACCCAACACCATTGGTCATCTATTGGCTAACCAACTGCACTGGTCGTCCCATACTTGGTAACCCAACACCATTGGTCATCTATTGGCTAACCAACTACACTGGTCGTCCCATACTTGGTAACCCAACATCATTGGTCATCTATTGGCTAACCAACTACACTGGTCGTCCCATACTTAGTAAGCCCTGACGTGAGGGATGGACGGTCCCCATATCCCAGTCAATCCGGAGGTCAGCTATGCGCACGGTGGGAGGGGAAACAACCCTCTGAGAGAGGAAAGTGCATTCTGGGATGGATGTAACTACGATGTTGAGAGGAAAATGTCAGCTACCGGTGACCAAGGTGAGAAATGATCGCGTGTATTATGATTATTACGGGCGATAATCTTGCCGGATATTTTGCGTTGAAGGCCCATACCAACATAGGTTCGGGATACACTCTCATACAATGTAAGTCATAATGCATATGACCAAGAGAACGTGTACAACTCGGGCACTACATTTGCCAGAGCGAATCAAACGTGCCAAATTGGACAGAAAAATAGTGATTTAAAGAAACTGGGATCACCGAGAGCTTTAGTTTTCAGGTATATGAAATATATCGATGGTGTAATCATATGCAGAACGTTGTTCAATAGTGGCCTATGTGATTAAACGCTCATTCATGGGTTTAAATATTTGGCGAATGTAACCCGTTTGCAGGGAGGGTCACACTATGAATGTAGGCGATTGTAACGCCGATGTCAAGAGCAACAGTCACTTTCGAGAACACTGCTTCGTCGCCTTTCGGTGAATGTTTTTATGTGAATGGCCAACCAATGAGACCATAAACGTGATGTAAATATATTAAAGAATCATACGTGAGATGACAGGCTGTATGGGATCATATTTTGTGGAATGATCGCTTTCTGAGAGTGAGTTCTGTGAGATGCATTCCAGAAGATTCCAGTTTCTGAGTGTGTATCACTTGCTCTATATTTCTAGTTCCATGTGAGTTACTGGTATCCCACTGTCATTTAGAAAATATCTTCTACCATGTATTTTCGAGAGACTAAGTCCTTCCAGGAACACGCGCTGTCAGGAAGAGAAAATATAGCTGACACTGAATAGGGTGAAACAGCGGAGAAGAAACACTGGAGAACCTGGTAGGATGATAATAGCATCATGCAAATTTTGCAATAATATTTGTCCAATTGAATAACTCAAAAAACATATTAAACACCGACACCTTCTGATTTGTACATGCTATATTCTAGATCTGAATACTAAGTTCACCGCTATGTTATTTGGGTTCGACGCGGTAGCTTAGATATGATAGCCGCCGCCTTGCTACGGTAGGAGCCAGTTTCAATCGAAGCCTGTAATCAATTCACGGTTTACCAAGACATAAAACTGCGATGCCAATACTTTTTGCCCCTTCCGCTTCGAATACCACCTTCTTTCGCGCTATATATCGCCCATAATATTAGTTCTATTTCTAATCATCACATATGCTCAGTGTTTGGGACGTTTTCTTAAACTCGCTCGCTGGGGGGATTTTGTTGGAGTGAGAAGAAGTCGTTTCTACCCCCAGGTGGAATCTTCCTGTCCATGTTGCAGCAGACAGCTGCGTTCGTGGATATCTGGTGGAGGTTCGGATTTCGGAAGAGGGTGAGGTACGAGTCTGTGCTTTTCCGAGAGGGCGAGTCCGTATTTGTTGAAAACGGTTACCGGGCCTATGTAGAAGTGATGTCTAACGGTGGTAGGAAGGTGGTATTTGGAGCGGAAGGGGGCAAAGAGTGATCGCAGTTTTATGTCTTGGTAAGCCGCGAATTGAGTACAGGCTTCGATTGAAACTGGGTCCTACCGTTGCAAGGCGGCGGCTATCATATCAAATAACATAGCGGTGAACTTAGACATTCAGTTCTAGCTATATTCCAGTGTGCTAGGAATCAAGCTGCCCAAAGTAATGTGCCAGTGACCCGTGTGACGGTCAGGTGTAAGAAAACGACTCGTAGTAAAACGAGTAAAACGACGACGAAGACGAAGCATAGGTCAAAGTGACTTTGTACAGCGACGGAAAGTAGTGGGGAAAATGGTCCCTGAAACATTGAGGAATCAGGGTGGAGGATGGGTCTTGGGGATCAGTTAGTGATGAGGGAGTAGATAGCTATCATTCGCCATATTTTCAGCCCATTTTTTTGTACACGTACTCTAGCTGTGTTTTTCTTGACTGAAGTCCAGTTGTTCCACAAATAAGCATTCTTTAAAATATCCCATATAATGCTTGAAGAGAGTTATACACTCTAGAACTTTATTCTAGTCTCTCCTTCATTTTTCGTAACTTTCTACAGGATTACGAAAGATACTCACACCCAAGAAAAGCTTGGGACCCAAACAAAACCCCTCAACACATGACAATATCCTCGGATGACGCCAGTACATCTCTAGGCCTACCCGAAACCCCAGAAAATATCGTAGAAAGCGTGCCAGTAATCAAACCGTATGCCCCACAAAAAACACTGGGCAGAAAAACATTACAACCAAAACTAGAGCCTTAGGCACTGAAACAGGGCTATTTAAATGTAAAATAGGCTGTTGGAATAATTCCACTAACTCTCTGATATTCCATCTCGTGGCGGAGAGCCATACTTGTACTCTCACACATTCCTCTCAACAAGGATCTCTAGTGCATTAGTGTAATTGTACACATATATATATTTTTTTTTTAAAACCCGCTGGGACAGACATTTATTATGAAACCAACCTGATGAAATGATAAAATAATGTCTTCACTGCATGTTACCAATATTTGTAAACATTTTCACTTTTTCAGATAATCGAAAGCATATCCTTCAGCAGTAAATAACAATACGAAGCTGCGCATCTGAAAACCCCTCGGCTCTGGGTACATTCATAATGTATTCAATTTGAACCAAGATGTCAGGAACACCAAGCAGTCAAGTCACAAATTACAAGCGTCTAGTCCGTCATTCATAATCCAGCCGTCGTCCATTAGAGAATATCCGCGTCCATAATCCAAAGACCTATTCCATTTTCCACATAACAGTATTAGCACCAAATTCAAAAGACAATCATAGTATACATAAACATAGGCTTGTTTCCTGCAAGAGAGAAGCGGTCAACAGTTTTCAATGATGCCGGCAAGACATCATGATGTTCCAAAAATATCAAATCCGTATCGCTGATCAGTATTCTTAATCCATAATATTCGTTATAGAGTCGTCATCTAAAAAAAAGAAGTATCTCAGTCACGCTTTGATTGTGACTGTTCATATGAGTACCATGAGAATCTTGAAGTACATGGGTTCATACGGCCCCTAGCCCCGGGTTAAGCGGAATTAGACACAAGTTACGAAACGTAGCGCCATAGATCTTGCACGCTACGTTCGTATTTTGCTATCAGCATGCGATATGTATCGCCAAATTTGAGAAACTTTGAGTGGAGGCGCTTGGTGGAATAGCCCTGTTTTATAAGTTTCTGCAACAATGTTTTGTGACGTTGATTAAAATCATCACATTTAACACAGGATCTAGCAAATGCTACTAAGCGAGATATGTATACGCCATATGCAGGTCCCACTGGAATATTACTATCCAGAAAGGGATAGTTTACGATGTCGAAATTGTAATCATCTCTTTTGTCATAAAGTCGACGAGAGAGAATGCCCGCTTCATTTTTATAGAGATAGAGATCTAAATAAGATGTGCCTGTAGGGCTATCTGTAGTTTCCTTCAAATCCAGTGAAGGTGGATATATCCTTCACTGCGTCATTTATATAGCGATTATCCACAGCGAGAAGATCGTCTATATAGCGTTTGGTGAATGAGAAGGAACGGGCTTTGAATGGATCGGTTTTTGAAAGCGCCTGCATATAGTCATATTCATAAGAGAACAGATATAGGTCAGCCAACAGGGGTGCACAATTAGTACCCATTGGAATACCTATATGCTGCTGATATATTGTGTTGCCAAATTTCACATAGATATTTTTAATGAGAAATTCAAGCAACTCTATAAACAAAGAAACATCCCATGAATGATATCTCTTGTATGTAGTCGAGCTAAAGAATGCTTTATGGCTTCCGACATTAATATATCTACGATCAGTTTTCTTGAACACAGATACTATTAATGAACTTAGACGGTCAATAAGGTCCTGATGAGGGATTGTAGTATAGAGAGTCGAGAAATCCCATGTGGATACATGTCTGTACGGTATGTGACCTTTAGCATCAAGTTCTTCCGTAAGACATTTTGAGTTTTTCAATATCCACATACATTCAACGCCAGAGTTCTTAGAAATAGTGGCGCAATACCTTTCCCAAAATGCTTTTACCTCCTGAAGGGCCCTCGTCAATAGGGTTGAAAGAAGCTTGGTGGTGCAGCTTCTAGAACCAGCTATGAATCTAGCTTTGTATGGTGATTTATGCATTTTGGGAGTCCAGTATATTTTTGGTATGTCGTTATGATTGGTTGGAAGACAAATACCTCTTTCCCTGAGAAACTTTTTGTGATTGTTAAATAAATCTTCCAGAGTAAATGCAGTTTGGGAGTAAGTAGACGTATTTGATGAAGATATGTCTACACTCAATTCTTTAACCAGCACCTGGTAATAGTAATATTTACATATGAATATTATATTATTCGGAGCTTTGTCTGCTGGGACTATGACGAATTTACTCTGGAGATTTGCTAGAACTTCTTGCGAATTGAGGTTTCTCAGAACTTGTTTTGCTTGGGGAAGAGTACTTCTGTCAATATGGCGGATTGTTTCAACGACCTTGCTCTTGGTGAGGTCCAGCCAATCAGCGAGTACTGTAGGTTCAACGTTTTCTCGCTTAGACCAATCAATAACGTACTGTTCCAATGCAGACAGGACTATCTTCTGGTCGGCCTTCACATTTATTCTTCTTGGCTCTCTATATTTAGGTCCTTTCATCAGGAGTAATTTCAGATCCTTATCACTCACCACATCAAGGTCACCATTCACAATATGTTTGCATGGTGTATAGATAAAGTTCGACGATTCACAATCACAACTATAGCCTTCTGATGTGTATAAGTTCCAGTCAAACTCCTGGACAGCATTGGAGTAATTGAATATTTTGGTGGCTATAGATTTAGTGTACTTATATGAAATGCAAGGAGGTTCTGTGAACTTAAAATAGTTTGGTACAGCGTTGCGTACCTCTGGATCATTCAGGATTCGAGGTAAATTAATGATGTCCAGTCCTTTATCTAAGTAGTTGAGTTTCAAGAAAAGCCGATCTTGAGAGGTTTCGATTATGTTCACTGGACGATACAACCGAAAATACGCTATATCTTGACATACTTTAATGATTTTTGATGGTATTATATTTCCTGAAGACGCAGATTGTTGTATATCTCTGGCTATTTGATCTAAAGCTCTCAGAGGTAACGCATACAGAACTGTACGTAAGCTATGTATACTATTGGGTGTGTTAGTTAAACCCACTAAGTAATTTAAAGTGATATGATCGTGAACCATCGAACTATTAAACTTTCGCCAACCATGGCTGCGATGTCTCCGTTGATGGGGTTTAAATAGTTGGGTAATGTTGGATATATTTGAACGGCGGTTTGTAGCATTGCCGAACCCACTGACATTATCATTTAAACCAAACGGAAACACTGACCCAAGTTCTAGCATCCAGAATAATTCCCGCTCTCGGATTTTTCTCTCAAATCCAAAAGGGGAATCCTTAGTAGATGGATAGACGACGTCTATGATCTGAATACTAAAGTTATCCCAGCTGTGGTCGGGTCCAGAAAAATGCCTACCTATAAGCAATTGCTTTTTCCTAACGGATTTTCTGTGACCGTTCACCCTAAGATGGAGTCTTTGGGTGGTCTTGCCAACATACTGTTGACCACACTTCTTACAGGAAACTAAATAAATACAGTTTGTAGTAGAACAACTAAGATCAACATACGAGTTAACAGAATATGAGTTATCAGTTAACGTGGAACTAAATGAAGCTGAAGTAATTATCAAAAATTTTGCAATTAGGAATGACCCCCAAGGTTTCCGTCCAATCAGAGAAACCGGTATCATTACATAAGTTTCTTGATGCATCAATGATGTATACCAAATTTTACATCGAGCATTTAAACGGTATCAGAGATAGAGATCATTAATGATTTCGCATAAATTAAAGATGGCCGCTCATCCTTCCTGCCACTCAGAGGAACTGATGTGGTTATTAATTGAAAGTCTCTTGATACATTGATGCTGTATACCAAGTTTCGTATAGAACACTGAAATGGTATCAGAGATATACATCATTAAAGATTTTGCATAAATTAAAGATGGCCACGAAGGTTTCTGCCCAATCAGAGAACCCAGAACTGTCATTTGTCGTAAGTCTCTTGATGCATCGATGATGTATACCAAATTTTACATCGAGCACTTGAACGGTATCAGAGAACGAGATCATTAATGATTTTGCATACATTAAAGATGGCCGTCCATCCTTCTCCCCACTCAGAGGAACTGATGTGGTTATTCATTGCAAGTCTCTTGATACATCGATGCTGTATACCAAGTTTGGTATAGAACACATAAATGATATCAGAGATATATATCATTAAAGTTTTTGCATAAATTAAAGATGGCCGCCAAGGTTTTCAGTCAATCAGGTCCCGATTTAAAGTATCTGTATGCACCGATGATGTATACCAACTTTCATATAAAACAATTGAATGGTAACAGAGATATGTATCATTATCGATTTTGCATAAATTAAAGATGGCCTTCAGGATTTCCAGCTAATCAGAAAAGCCGGTTTGGTAATTCATTGAAAGTTGCTTGATGTATCGATGATGTATATCAACTTTCGTATTGAACAGTTGAATGGTTTCCGAGATATGGATCATTATCCATTTTGCATAAAATTAAAGATGGCCGCCAAGGTTTCCACTCAATCAGGTCCCAATTCAATAGGCTTCTGGTCCTTGACTAGGTAAATAAGCATACCAAATTTGGAATTCTTCAGTGGAACCGTTTTCCGTCTATCTCGCTCACATACTGACGTACGGACGTACGAACAGACGGACGTACAAGACGACAATACTCCATGGCCAAACTTGGCCGAGGGGTAAAAATGAGTATTAAGATACAATGTAAAATCCTCATGATTAGATGGACTGGAGCTATGCTGGGATGCATCCTCTCATGGCATCATATTGTTTCATGTACCTCGTGCTGTCAGTACACCCCTAGTATATTACAGTTCTATTTGGTCATCTCCCCTGTCACCTTACAGCTTCAAACACAGCGTGTTTGTGATATGCAAAGCTCTTTCTGTAGATCAGGGGGAAATGCTTGCAACATTCCATGAATATTTCAGAAGCAGAATTAAAAGAAAACATTTCTGAATACAGGGAAATTATTACGTAAATGATTTGACCACCACTGGATTTTAGAAACTTACTATAAAAAGATAACGCAGAGGGTCTTGAGGGGCAAGCTTAAACGGCGAAAATTCCAAACTGTAACTCAACACACATATTTCATGAAAATGTAAATGAATACAGGCAAAGTGAAATATCTCATTGTTTTCTACAATGAATTACACTTATATTGGTATTATTTAATACTAAATTACTGCCCAAACACGCTTTCTAATGAGAATGAGTTAGTCCCACAAAATCACTCAACCTGCGCCTCTCAAAATCTGTGGTTTAGCAGACGACATATTTTGAGCACGAAAGTAGTGCCACTGGAAAATGAATGAAAACACGCATAAAATTAGATAAATGGAAATGTAACTTAAACATATCAGACCTGCAACTATACGCGAACATTAAAAACACAGAAACCTGGACACTCTAAAGAAGGAAGTTTCAGACCTCTTTCTTGTCGTGTAAGAACTCTATCTTTTGCTGTGTTAGCTAGTCACAGAGCTGGTGCTCAATTTTTTTCTGACTACAAGACAAGACCATTAGTCCCTACGGGCCTACATCGCCCCGTGAAAACCCTGTTTTGTCAGCATGGGAACTGGAACGAATATTATAAACAAAATTTGACAGTTTTGTCCGATGTGTGTGAGAGGTTGTCTATGGCTGGCATGCTTCATGACTTTTCGTCTTTTTAATGAAAACGATGTCCGAGAGTGCGCGAAGGTATTGCGCGGTAATTATGTTTGTAAATCACCATAGAAAAGTATGCGTTGTCGGCATAGCGGTGAGGGAATTGAGACGCTATGAATCTTTAACTACGTCACAGTGTCAGTGTTGGGGAAAGCTGACCAGATCCTTCCTCATACGGAGGGCGTAACGCTGCTCTCTACATGGGCGTCCTGGGTCAGATCGAGTTTCTGTCAGAAATTAGTGTGATACCTCTCACGAGATGATCTGCCATTAATCTGCAGGGATATCTGCATCACCTGCTGCGTTATAAGAGCTGGTTTCATTCAGTTCTTGCGCTAATTTCAACTCCGAACACATGTACTGTACGTTTCTGAAGACCATCGGGAAATTGTACACACTCTTACGGGATCACGAAAACAGTAGGAGACATGAAATGTACATTAAAGCAATCCTTGAGGTGTGTATTATTCAATAGGATATATTTGCAGGAACATCGGTAAACGACAACTTTCAAAACTTCAAAAGACCTCCAGCTGTCATGTTCCATTACCTGCTTCGTTCGCCTCAAACGCTCCGCGACGTGGTTACATTGTATCCCAGAATGCACTTTCCTCTCTCAGAGGGTTGTTTCCCCTCCCACCGTGATGCGACTCTGAGCAGGACGGACGACTTATGTCAATCAGACAAACTGGAGACGACGAAGAACCCAGGCAGGGAAATTTTCAGAGATACCGAAAACCAAAGAACCCTGCAACATTCGATGGATCAGCAGGATGGCATGATCATCTTGTACACTTTGAAATGGTAACAGAAATAAATAGATGGGACAACGCTACCAAGGCATTAGAATTAGCAACAAGTTTACGTGGACGAGCACAAGGCATCCTCAGTGACCTAGAACCTCACCAACGCAGAAACTATAGGGAACTAGTAGCTGCTCTTACGTCAAGATTTGAACCTGAGAACCAATCTGAGATGTTCCGTGCACAAATGAAGCATCGTCTGCGGAAGAAATCTGAACCGCTGACTGAATTAGCCCAAGATATAAAGAAGTTGGTTCGTAATTACAAGCGTCTGGTCCGTCATTCATAATTCAGCCGTCGTCCATTAGAGAATATCCGCGTCCATAATCCAAAGACCTATTCCATATAACAGTATTAGCACCAAATTCAGAAAGACAATCATAGTATACATAAAGATAGGCTTGTTTCTTGCAAGAGAGAAGCGGTCAACAGTTTTCAATGATGCCGGCAAGACATCATGATGTTCCAAAAAATATAAAATCCGTATCGCTCATCAGTATTCTTAATCCATAATATTCGTTGTAAAGTCGTCATCTAAAGAATGATGTATCTCAGTCACGCCTTGAAGTACATGGGTTCATACGGCCCCTAGCCCGGGTTAAGCGGAATTAGACACAAGTTACGAAACGTAACGCCATAGATCTTGCACGCTAGGTTCGTATTTTGCTATCAGCATGCGATATGTATCGCCAAATTTGAGAAACTTTGAGTGAAGGCGCTTGGTGGTGTAGCCCTGTTTTATAAGTTTCTGCAGCAATGTTTTGTGACGTTGATTTTAAAATCGTCACATTTAACACCAGATCTAGCAAATGCTACTAGGCGTGATATGTATACACCATATGCAGGTCCCACTGGAATATTACTGTCCAGAAAGGGATAGTTTACGATGTCGAAATTGTAATCATCTTTTTTGTCATACAGTCGACGAGAGAGAAGGCCCGCTTCAGTTCTATAGAGATATAGGTCTAAATATGATGTGCCTGTATGGTTATCTGTAGTTTCCTTCAAATCCAGTGAAGGTGGATATATATCCTTCACTGCGTCATTTAGCCTGCCCAGTAGCCTCAAGTGAAACACGGGAGAAATTAGCCCGAGACGGTTTCATAGATTCCCTGCATGACTCTGAACTAGAATGGTCCATTTACCAGAGCAAGCCAGGAAGTCTTGAAGAAGCAGTTAAGATTGCACTAGAATATGAAGCTTTTTCAAAATGCAAGAAAGCGCAAGTCACAGGGAATGACATTGAGAATGCAGCGTGAATCACTGACTGGTGACACAACCGATTTGGATGTAACTGAAGGGAACCATGGTAATGACCAATTAATGAACAATCTGTCGGAACGACTTGCCTACGCTCATACTATTCAGCTTGTATCACTGACGTTCCTTCTCTCCTTGTTCCCCCGCTGATTCACATCGTCTAGTTCGCGCCTCTTGGCCGTAAGGGGGCGCTTTATCTGGATACCCAATCGCTGTGCCGTAATAGCTCGGAGGTAACCAGATTCTTCATACTAACCACGATTGGCTAACTACCTCACGTGATCGAAATTACGCCACACTCACATTCTAAACAGTCATGCCTTATAGTGAGATCCATGCCAATATTTTGACATCGACAACCCCTCTTACCGCATCTCTCAAAGGAACTTTTCCCCGTATTTATTAACAGTCAATATTCAATTCAAAATCTGTAACAATTGAACGGTGTTTTTACGTTACCAATGTAGGCAGCTTGATCTCCTTATATATTAATGATGATGAAGCGTGGTTTTATCAGTGGGATATTAACAACATTCACAGGGAATTATTTGTTAATTATTTGAAGGTATCGGTGATCAAATATTTGCAATCAGTTGACGAATCTTACAAAACAATGGAGGAAGTTATCCAAAAATCTATTCACTCTTAACTCCGAAATTAAAGTAATTAGAGCTGTTTTGCCGTCCGTTTATTGTTATTTTTGCCGTTAACGACATATGAACGTTTGGAGAGGGAGACAACTCATATTGCTTTAATACACAGTTGATTGTGAACAAATAGTTCCCTAGTTTCTCAAGTTTTTCCACACAGTTATCACTCATTAGATGTCATATACGCTGGGTAATTTATTACTGTTACCGAGAGACTAATCTTGGCAGCTTAGCGTCGTAATTTGATGGAAACATTTAATGGTGAATGGCCGAAAGGCCTCTCACCCACTGAGAGAAAAGGTGGCGGATGCCCGATGTTGGTTGCCATGATAAACAAAGCGGAACAAGACTCTTCCGTAAGAGTGATATTCATTGGTCATTGGTGGTTGACCTGTGCAGAGCGCCCCCTTACGGCCAAGAGGCGCGAAATATGCGATGTGAATCAGCGGGAGAACAAGGAGAGCAGGGACGTCAGTGATACAAGCTGTTTATCAGCGTACGACTTGCCAGGGTTGAGACCAGTTTGACAACTGTCGAAACTAATGACTACAAAGCACGTAGACGACCTGGAAAATGTCATTTTTGTGGAATCGAGGGACACTGGAAGGCTGAATGCCGGTAGCGAAAGCAACAACATTTCAGGAATAATGCAGCTGAAAATGACAGCCATAATGGGCAACCCCGTGGTAACCAACTAAGTACTTCCCAGTCGGGAAATGGCCAGTAGCTGGTGCCGAGGGCCAGACTCCAGCTAAAACTCAAAATGTTGGGCCCAGAGCAATTTAGTAAGCAAAATCATGATGGTCTTTTCCTACCAACACAGGTCAATGGGGTAAAAGTGAATTGTCTGATTGATACTGGGTCGTCAATTTCGGTCTTGCATCCAAAGAAATATCACGCCATACCAATAGAGAATCGACCTTCAATAGAACCTGGTTGTGGTCACATAAAAATGGCAGATGGTGGACTAGTGAAAATTCTGGGACAAACTACAGTGAGTATTACACTACTTGCAGACATGACAGCACAACAAACGATGCTCATTGCTGACATATACGTTCCTGCAGTACTGGGTTATGACTTCTTACAGGGACACAACTGTAATCTCAATATGGGTGTTGGTACTTTGACAGTAAACGACAGACTCGTGCCCTGTGTTCTGGAGAGTCGCTTGCCTTCCATCTTCCGAGTCTCTGTAGGAGAAACCGTCGTTATTCCACCAAACAGTGAGACAGTGATAAACAAGCCTATGTGTATGTATACTATGATTGTCTTTTTGAATTTGGTGCTAATACTGTTATATGGAATATGGAATAGGTCTTTGGATTATGGACGCGGATATTCTCTAATGGACGACGGCTGAATTATAAATGACGGATCTGACGCTTCTAATACCTGGTAACATCCGTGACGATTCCTCAACTATCATGACTGGTGTGGTGGAAGTAAGTGAAACTTTTGTGCAATCCAAGGGCATGATCCTGGCCAGAGCTGTTGTAGATCCAAGCACGGGATGTATTCCATTAAGAGTGGCAAATTCTGACGACCAACGAAAGACGTTATACAGGGATACACACATAGCCACTTGTCAACCAATAGAGAGCGTAGTTGACTATAGTGAAGATAGGGAAATAAAACGAGGCAGACTGAATCATCTAGCAATTAGTAAGGGAGAAGTACCTGCTCATGTTGGAGACCTATACCAAGCCGCGGTTCAGAACGGGACCAAGTTCAGAAACTCCTGTCAGACCACCAGACAGCCTTTGCCAGAGACAAAGATGACCCTGGTCGAACCAACATCGTCAAACATTCAATCAACACTGGTGATACTGCTCCCATCAGTATGCATCCTAGATGGTTACCACTCTCCAAACGTCAAGATGTTGAGAATGAAGTTTCGTCAATGTTGAAAAAGGGTATAATAGAGGAATCAACAAGTCCTTGGGCTGCACCAGTTGTTCTCGTGAAGAAGAAGGATGCTTCTCTCCGCTTTTATCGACTATAAACTCTTGAATCTGGCAACACAAAAAGACTCTTATCCAATTCCTAGAATAGACGACTCCCTAGATGCACTATGAGGATCAACATTGTTTTTAACACTGGACCTGAAAAGTGGATATTGGCAAGTTGAGGTCGACCCAAAAGATGTTAAGAAAACTGCCTTCACCACAACGTGTGGCCTCTATCAATTCAAGATTATGCCTTTTGGTCTGTGCAACGCCCCTGCAACGTTCGAACGCCTAATGGAAGCTGTTCTCTCTGGACTGAACTGGAAGACTTGTCTGCTGTATTTGGACGACATTATTATATTCTCCGACTCATTCGACACCCATCTTGCTAGGCTGAAGGAAGTCCTGTGTAGGATCGAGGAAGCTGGTTTGAAGCTGTCGCCCAAGAAATGCCATTTGTTCCGGAAAGAAGTCGACACATAGTTTCCAGTGTGGGAATATCCACAGATCCATCCAAAATTAGTGCTGTGAAGCAATGGCCGAGGCCCACAAGTCTTACAGAAGTGCGAGCTTTCATCGGGACTTGCTCATATTACAGGCGCTACGTTAAGG
>JAVTVY010040560.1:0-18876 GCA_036873755.1 Hanleya hanleyi | reverse complement strand
AACAAATTAAAACTTATATTTTATGGTATGCTCCTATGCAAACAAATGACCCGATCCTAGTTCACGAACCGCGAGTCAGCTTGAAATGTCCGGAGAGATCGTTCAGGATATCCCGCATTCGGAAGATACGGACCGAATATGAAAAGACCCTGAGCATTATATTTGCATATTGTAAAATATTCCAATTTCGCCCTGACTATGCGAGAAGTCGTAAGTAGTATCAGCGGACAAACGTGGTCATTTTAGATTAACATTAATTATAACAGTAATAGAGATCTCCGACATGACAATTTCCTCAATATTTACTGATGTCAGAAATGTGATATACATTTTCATTAGATATCTCGATATCTCGTGTTTCTTTCTGATTTCGCAACATTCACCAAATCATATGCGTGCGAAAATTAACCCTGCGCGATTCCTAGTACCTCTATACGGTGTTCTACGACATATTGAAGATGTACGGCGGCCCATATATGACCTGCTATTTTTCCAGTTTTTTATTATTTTTTAAGTTCTAGGTGTGCTTCTTTTGGTTTAGTTTTCACCCGGATGGAAACTGGGTGAAAAGGTTTTCACCTGGGTGGAAACGTTTTCACCTGGGTAAGAAGATTTTCACCTGGGTGAAAACAGGATCCACCTGTGTTAAAACAGGTTTCCACCAGGGTGATAACGTTTGCGCCCAGGTGGAAACCTTTTCACCCCGGTGAAAACATTTGCACCTGGGTGGAGAGAAAGGAGTGAAAGAATCCCCCCCCTCCACCCAAAATGAAACGTTCTATATACAAAACTAAAATTAATAGCATGTCGTATTTGGGCCACCGTAAATATGTATATTGACTTAAATACATAAAATTATTTTTTTTCTAAAAAAATATATATATATTTAACAAAGATGCGACGGTATAACTTTACAAGACGTATTAAAGCTGTACATGAGAAATGCAGAAAATCAAACATTTTCAACTGACCTCGACTAGGATCGAACCCACAATCTTACATTCTGCTGTACTGTCCACCGTCTATGCCTTTACCCACTGCACCACCGATTTGCTGGCCGAACCGCTGTTCAGAATTTCTAGTCTTTACTATTCCCTTAGTTTCATATATAGGTCAACCGGACTCTGAGGTATGCCGGACTCTGAGGACTTCCATAGCTGTGGAAGCGCCCATAGTCCTCCAGATGCCATGGTCCGGGCCCTTATATGAGAAGAGACATTCCTGTCTAGATTTCAGTGACCCGGACTCCAACGATAACAGGACCCTGGTTTCTGCTGATAGGAGGACAATTGTTTCCGAGGAAGGACTTTCGTATCTGGATCTGGGTGCCCTTCGGGCACCCAGATCCGGCACCCAGATCCAGATACCATGGTCCCCGGACCCTCATATCTGGCGGACCACGGTTGCTTCCACACCGGTGCTAGGCTCACCAATCCCCAGTGTACGAGTTGTCACAGCGAAACAGCTCACCAATTACCAATATACGAGTTGTCAGAGCATTTCCATCATAGCTCTATAGATTTGTATCTAATACCGCTTATGGCGGTGCTAGGGGCCGTGTGGTCATATCATCCAAGTTGCCACATGAACAGGTACAATAAAAGCGTACTTGAGATACAACACGTATCACGAATCGTTAGATTCTTGGTATGTGCTTTAGAATAGGTTAACCGGAAGACTATGCTGTGACGTCATGTGACTCTGTCAGTATGTCGGCACCTCTTCCCACTTTCCTTATATGTGTTGTAATTTTTACCTGTATATGGCGAGATTCTGCTAGTGGACGTTTCGTCCCCGAGGCCCGCCCCCTATACAGACCTTTTGGTCTTTGATATATGTTGGCCTTTGTGGGAAGTTGATGCTGGGTCGACATCGGCCTTACAGACTAGTCTTTTGCGTTAAATGCCGTCATTTTTATCTGACGACGATACAGCTCACCAATCCCCAGTGTACGAGTTGTCACAGCGAAACAGCTCACCAATTACCAATATACCAGTTGTCAGAGCATTTCCATCATAGCTCTCTAGATTTGTATCTAATACCGCTTATGCCGGTGCTAGGGGCCGTGTGGTCATATCATCCAAGTTCCCACATGATCAGGTACAATAAAAGCGTACCTGAGATACAACACGTATCACGAATCGTTAGATTCTTGGTATGTGCTTTAGAATAGGTTAACCGGAAGACTATACTGTGAAGTCATGTGACTCTGTCAGTATGTCGGCACCTCTTCCCACTTCCCTGATATGTGTGTTGTAATTTCCCCTATTATCAGCCATCCCCATATAACGCGGTTGTCTCTGTTCGTTAGACAGGCTGGTAGCTCATATAACACGGTTGTCTCTGTTCATTAGACAGGCTGGTAGCTCATATAACGCGGTTATCTCTGTTCATTAAACAGGCTGGTAGCTCATATAACGCGGTTGTCTATTCATTAGACAGGCTGGTAGCTCATATAACGCGGTTGTCTCTTCATTAGACAGGCTGGTAGCTCATATAACGCGGTTGTCTGTTCATTAGACAGGCTGGTAGCTCATATAACGCGGTTGTCTGTTCATTAGAGAGGCTGGTAGCTCATATAACGCGGTTGTCTGCTCATTAGACAGGCTGGTAGCTCATATGACGAGGTTGTCTCTGTTCATTAGACAGGCTGGTAGCTCATATAACGCGGTTGTCTCTGTTCATTACAGGCTGGTAGCTCATATGACGGGGTTATCTCTGTTCATTAGACAGGCTGGTAGCTCATATAACGCGGTTGTCTGTTCATTAGACAGTCTGGTAGCCCATATGACGAGGTTATTTCTGTTGTTCATCAGACAGGCTGGTAGCTCATAAAACGCGGTTGTCTCTGTTCATTAGACAGGCTGGTAGCTCATATAACGTGGTTGTCTCTGTTCATTAGACAGGCTGGTAGCTCATATAACGCGGTTGTCTCTGTTCATTAGACAGGCTGGTAGCTCATATAACGCGGTTGTCTGTTCATTAGACAGGCTGGTAGCTCATATAACGCGGTTGTCTCTGTTCATTACGCGTGGCATTTTCGTTAGGGTGTGGGGGTCGTTATTTGAATTAGATAAAATATTCAAAACTCCTGGAGCGGGTGCTTTACAAACCAGTGGTATAACGTCCGCTGGAGCAAGAAGACCAACAGCACAACAATTTTCTTTACCCTCGGGGAAATCCAGTGTGTAACACCCAGAGGAGAGCCTGGGGTGGGGCTATCCCCAAGGCTAATATAATCTTCGCCTTGTGAGAATCTGCATTAATCATCGGCACATCAGCAGATTTCCTTAATCACAACTCAACAGTTTTCTTCAACCAGTGTGGACACCGATGCTTGAAACAAATGCTCGAATCAGCTTTCTGCATGTTCAGGTTAGGAGATATATCTCCCACGTAAACTTCTAACGTGCATACAACAAATATTTCCAACATTGTATACTTAACTTATCGTATTGTATGCCTCGTAGGTTTCTATGCATGAAACAGGTCATTGATCTTGAAACTTACTGTTCATGAGTCAACTTGTTCATGCTGGTAGTCGTACACATATGACTACACACTCACTAAAGGCTAAAGGAATTTAAATGGGATAACAATAAACATGTTTCAGTGTAAAAAGAGTTTGATTTTACATGAATAGTACGGTCAATTTTCCATACTCATTGTTTATTTTCACCACTTCTGGATGGCTTATAGCTAGGCTAAAACATATTTCTGTACGGCCTATAGCTTTGTATCTGTACGACATATTGCTATTTGAGTAGGTACAAGGGATCCAACAAATTACACAAGTGTACCCAAATAAAAGCACAATGAAACTAAATGAAAGCCAAATGTACCACAATGATCACGGATGCGGCGTTTGTGTGGATGGGTTTCGAACAAAGCGGATTCTCATTGAACATCAAGCCGGAAATCTTCCCTTGAGGAGATTAAGTCCAGTGGCCCAAAACAGCTTCACTTCCTCGCTATACCTCATTGTACATGTAGCTCCTTCAAGCGACATTCAGTGAACAATGTTCCATAAATAGTAAAAAGACGATATTTCGCATCGGAAATTTATTCTGCGACAGTAAAGCGATTCAAAGCCATATACTCCTCTAATTGGGCTTCCCTAGGGATTTAAATTGCAAATTTTAAAACCATTGACAGTGATATATTAATTCAAGAATATCTCAGTTCTATCTCCAACAGATACAGGCGACCTGGGGGCAAAGTTAAAATTTCATTTCCGGAAATAATTCACCAAAAAACGATCAGGTTTTTACGAATTTGGTAAATGAGTCCATTGCCACAAGATGTTGCTTGGGATTATTTTTCGTGCCGATCCAGCTCTAGTTGGCCCCATTTGGGTCCAAGCTAAAATTGCATTTTCAGACAATAACTTTTTAAAACCTGAAGGATTCTTTCCAAATTTGGTGTGCGTGTACATTGCCTCAAGATCTGACTTGTTTTCTGAGATTGTTTTTCGTGACGATTCGTGCATAGGTGTCGCCACCTGGGGGTTAAGTTAAAATAGTGTTTCCAAACAATAACTTTAAAAAGACTGGAGTGATTCTTTCCAAATTTGGTATGTAGGTTCCTTGCCTCAGTATCACGCTTGGCATTGTTTTTCATGCCGATCGGCATATAAGTGGCGCCACCTAGGGATCAATTTATAATTGCGTTTCTGGACAATAATTTTCAAAAACTTAATAGATTCTTTCCAAATCTGGTATATGGGTACCCTGCCTGAATACTTCGCTAGGGACTGTTACTCATGCCGATTTGCTTATAGGTGGCGCCACCAATGAGCCAAGTTAGCCTTTTGGTAAAACTGAACAGATTCAATTCTCTATTTCCAGTGACGGTGAATCTTGCCTCAAGATCTCGATTGGGATTATTTTTCGTGCCAATCCGCCTATAGGTGGCGCCACATGTGGACCAAGTTAAAATTGCGTTTCCGAACAATAACTTTTTAAAACCTTTCCCATAGGTTATCGTTTGGGAATGTTTTGTTCTGATTCGCCTAAAGCGGACACCACCTGGGGGCCATGTTAAAACTGTTTTTTTCTGAGTTTCACTTTATTACTTTCTTCCTAAATAATGAATGTTTCCTTTACTTGGCAATGCCGCATGCAGCAGGGATGCCCCCTCGATCATATCGACCGACTGTATCTAGTTTCCCGTGGCGTTGCAACGTGTCGATGACTCCCGATAGCATGGACAGAATCACCTGCATGCGATCGGTTTGTTTTTCCAAACTCCACATCACCTTGATTCTGACAATTCGACTTTATAACTCTCTTTTAATTCACTTCGCAACAATCGTTTTTTCTGGGCTTTTTCTTGGACAGACTGTTTTTCTCTACCAAGTTTATTCGTGGCACATGAACTGTGTGTGCATCTTCATTCGCGGTTATTAGGTGATATTGCCCTTTCCAAACAGCGGGAATTATTTGAAAATTAACAGTCTGTATACTCTTTCGGCGGAGTTTTAGTTCACTGGTACTATGATTTGCAATGTTATGTTATACCTGCGCTACAAACGTGTCTGTGAAACTGTCACACAAATATCGCAGAGAAATCTTAACACCTGGAAGAGCAGAGATGGCATGGCATGGTAATTTATTTGTTTGCCTCATTTGGTTGTGACTTGTAGGAAAGCAGACCTCCCTTTTGTCACTCGACTTGTGAAACAGAAATCTCCCAAATGATCACCTACACTTGACACATGTATGCATTTCACACAACTGTGCTAAACCACTCAATAAATGCACAGTTAGCCAGTTGTTATAGACACAAGTGTTATAGAATATGCTTTTTTCCATACAATTTATGCATCTGCAAAAGGGTAATATTATCATCTCTTTAGTCAGCTCTCTCCGCAGTTGATACGTCGAGCTACTAGTCATACATCCCCAATAGAAAATAAAACTAGCATGCCGCCAAAAGTTAGAACTGATGGCTCACTGATGAATCAAGAGTGTGTAACTTGATCGACCTGATTCACCCCGAATCTGGTTTATTTTATGTATAATCTGCATAAATCTGCTTTCGACACATCGAACTCACTTTCAACATCAAGAATCCATTCCATTCAGCTCGCGATGTGTAATACGCCGTACAGATCACAAAATTAGTCGAAGCTATATGCCGTACAGATGTTTGCTATAGGCCGTCCAAATCACAAAAGTCCAATGACACATTTCGCTTTAGAAAGAGCTTCAGTTTAGCTGAATAAAAGTACTATATCGCCAGCGTACTCCCTACATGATTAGGGATATCACGAGGAGCATGAACAATAGCTTAAAGGGATATATTTTGACCAATATAGCTAGACGATCAAATCGCCAAAATGATTCAAGCCGACGAGCCACTAATCTCTTGATGATTATCGATACATAATAACCAGTCCATGTCGAGCATTCATGGTGTTCAGAAATACTCTTTCTACAATTTGCTAGTCTTGATGGAAGTCTAAATCGTAGATTTCGCCTGTAAACGTGTGCTGCAGAATTTAATTCCCAATAAGCATGAGGGGCATCCTTGCTTCTTCACATTGAAAGCTAAAATTGTGTTCGTACAAAATGGTGCTCAAACACACGCTAATAACCACTCACTTGTGACAGCATGACTACTTCAAAAAGTGCCCATACTCGTCTCTGATTCTCGTCTTGACCAATTCTTTTGCTATATCAAGCAGGTTGATTATCCTTACTTGGCAGGGGGGGAGGTGGGTATCTGTAGCGCACAAGTTTGGATAGGGTGGGGGATCTGCCCCTTTCCCCCCAGATTTCAATAAAAGTCAACGTTTTGGTTTTCAAATGTGTATGTCGTTTTGTAGTTTATTGACATTCCCGTGTAGTACAAATTTCAGAGGGAGAAGGGAGGATGGCCTGGACATGCGTCTCCACGGGGACGTGCACCTGTTGAACTGCTTGACCGAGATCTTGCCCCGGCATCTTTTTTAGCATTGCGTAATTACATCTGGACGACGGAAACTGACATGAAACCATTCGGTAAATATCAGCTAATTGTATTGTTTATCACGCTATATTAATAATATAACCTTTTTTATGATCAATACGTGTAAAGGAATATCTTCGATGTATTGTCCGTAAATTCACAATTGAAATGATCTAAAATATTGGAGGGTGCGCACATCCATGCTTTTGACGAAGCAGCGAGAGGAAAGTTCAATGGAGGCATGTTAGAAATCTGTCGGTTATTTAAAAGAAATTAATGCATGGTTTAGCGAACAGGAAACGATTTTACTTCAACTTTTCAGGATCACACCCGATCCGATCCGTTTTTATGATGAAATAGCCTATACATTCTCCTATCTAATGTTAAGATTCAATTCGATTTTCCCCGCAGTGATCGGTGAATACGGATCAGTCATTCCCTGGGGTGCATGAAGTGCGCTCTCCAGAACGGGGTACGCTTGGCTTAGGCCTACTGAAGGGGTTCATAGAAGTCATGTTTTACAGCCGTTAATAGGCAATAAACTTAGAAAACATACTCAATTTGGAAGGTGAAAATAATATCAACATTTTTGAAAACTCTAATGTTACAAAAACACTAATGTTAAAGTATTACAAAATTAATCCCCTCCTCATCCCAATATGAACACAATAATTTGTCTCAAACGTAAAACTTCAGGTATCAATTGAAGTAATGTTTTGGAAGCTTGCATCCCTAAATCGTGACATCAATTCTTAAATCAAAATGGCTACTGCTTAGCAAGGACCCCAGAAATATAGCTCAACTACCCGTATGACAACTTTGCACCGCCATCTACACAGAGCGGTATAGGGGGAGTAACTCTATAATACAATCTATACTAATTTTCGTGTCGTTTGGCCCCCCAAGTCATCAATAAGTCCGATGCTTATAACGAAAATGATAACAAAATGCTGTAATCGAGAGGACCCTCATAAAAATGTTCACTGAACCCGCGAACAGAAGAGAGTTTGGAGGTGCATTCCACATGTCGATTACTCTGTGACTAAAGTATTGTTCCCTCAAATCTCTTGTGACCTCTTGCTGTGCAAGTTTCAAGTTTAGTTTATTGTATAAAACACCTCTTGCAAGGCCGTATACAACAACACAACATCCATATAACAACAAAAATTAAGGTTATCAGACTGATGATGGACTATAGTTCAACAAGGCTATACATACCCGGTATATGATGAATTTACCACGGAGCTAATATACTCTAAAGCTTATAGCCATGGAATTACAATTTACATGGTTACAGAGCAGCTTTTCTTTTGTTGAAGCAACAGAATATAGTTCTTGCCACATAACCTGCAAGTTCTCAGGAAGGGTTTAATATGAGCTATATAACGTCATCTCTACTACAGGTTAATGATGAGAACAATCGTTTTATTTCTCTAAACAGCAGTGCCCTCTTATCGGAATACAGTGGACAGTTAAACATGAAATGGTACTCGTCCTCGACTTCACCCGGACAGAAAGGGCAAACTCTCAGATTCATTGGAATTCTTGTTTTTTGTTGTTTAGTCACGTACCGGCCAGCGTAGGTGGTCTCTTTTGCGTAGTCTCTCCCATCATACATGTACTTCCATGGGCGTTTCGCTAACAGAAAAATATCACGTCCAATGACCTTTCATGACTGAACTCGGTAGGGGAGACCGGAGCACGGTGGATCAAGGGGCACAGTGAATAATTGCCTATAATTAGACATTGCCAGGGGGAATCCCTCAGATGATGTCATCACTTTGTGTGCCGATGTATAGCCATTATGAATTGCAGACAACATTGAGAGAGAGTTGCTCCAGGAACTTTAGTGGGTTAAAGTATGTTTTTCATGGTCAAAAGTAAATTTTCATGGTATTACTTGATGTGGTATATGGTACACACTATAATGCAGCAAGGCTACTGTCATGTTTTAATAGTAAGTGTGATATTTAGTGAATGTGACAAACATGTGTTCTTCCTCTAGCAGACGGCCTTATCCAGTAAAAAATCCCTCAGAGTTCATTAGGTACACCCGGGGTACAGTGAATCGGGGCACAGTGGATCGGTATGGCAGCTGACTCACTACCCCATGAAATTTGAAAATTTCCATTTTTCACTTTTTGGTATACCAAAGCTGTCTTAAGAACAATTTAGCACAACTTCTTAATAAATTTATGTATTATTGTTTATTTAGAGTTATTTAGAGGCGATGGTTGAGATGATGCGAGTCAGGGCGAATTGTAGTGAGAGTATATGGCTGTAATACCGTGTTTTCTCTTTACAATCATATAAATGATGTATGTAATTAAGACTTTCTTTTTAATTTGGAATAAAAGCACATGATTGTGTTATTTACAGCGTATCATGATGCAATTCACTGTGCCCCAGGTAGTGAGCCACTCTTTCCCGGTATAGGGGCACAGTGAGTCAATATTTTTGGCATCTTTAGCGGTCATTTCAGAGAAAATGACATGAGTTGACTCCACAAATGTAAGGCAGTTGTCAGCCCAGCAGCATATGTATCATCACACAAAAATAAGCTAAGATATTGCCAAGACATTAATGTGTAAATTGAGAAAAAAAAGATTTCTGATTCACTGTGCCCCGGTCTCCCCTACGTTCTATTTAGAAACTCACTATTAATATACGGCGCTCTAAAACTAGCAGCCAACCAAACACCAAGAAGAACAGGAAAATGTGTATGGGAAGAGGGGGTCAGGTAGTCTCCCAATATGCGGTCAGTTGCATACCCAATAGAAGTCACCAACTCCTTCAATAGGAGTCAGTTACTCTCCAATAGGGAGCTTATACACCGATTTAAATTGTCAGAACATCTTGGTATAACATCCTGTGAATAAGGTTTTGGATTATAAATTCTTTCTGGACGACGACCGATCACTTAATGTCGGATTTGACGCCAATTGTATTTGAACATGATATTATAACCCTTTCCTTTCCGTGTACGGTATTCATCATGTCTCGCTGACATCATTGAAAACTGATGAACGCTTCTCTCTTTCAGGAAATCATCTTGTATTTTTATTTTATTTATTTCATACACATTTGGAATTGGTGCTGTCATACGAAATAGGCTTTTCAGTTATTGACGAGGAAATTCTCTTATGGGCGACGGCTGAATATTCTCTTATGACACAGTGATGATATGTTTGCGCGGTGTAAGATAAAACACGACCAATCACTGTCCAGTCTGTGTTTGTATTCATTTCAGTCTCTTCGATGATGTTGATGCTACTATTTCACAGGATAGGTTTAATGTACTAAGACCATGTTTATTTAAAGTCGGTCAGGTATACAGCAAAACATTAGTCCAAGGTTATTCACCGACATAGAATTTAACAAACTTAGAATTACTGAATCAACTTTAGAATTACTGAATAATCAATAAACTGTCATTCAAATCTTCGCTCAAAATATCGCGGATATCCAGTGCTATATGCAACCAATGGAAACTATATTTCTATTGTAGCGTAGAACTGTTCTTCTTGGTAATTCGATGGGTTCTCTATAGCTAAGGTCATCAGATGCAATGAATTGTACATAACCTATGTACACTGCAGGAAGTCCGGTTACTAAATGACCATTATGATCACGATTTGATGGCGTAAGTCCCATATTCTAGATTATGGTTTCACAAGTGATGCCACAGGCTTGCTGTCTGGGTAATTTTTCGACACGTGTCAGTTTTCCTATGTGTAATATATGGGGGAGTTATGAACTAGATAAACTTACGAAAATTAATATGTTTACCATAAGAGAGAGAGAGAGAGAGAGAGAGAGAGATAAATTAAAGGTAACGTCACATTCAGCAATATTTCAGCTCTATGTTGGGACTAGCGATAATAATATCTATCCAACGACCCACACAATCTATCAAATGCCTACCAAGGAAACACAAAAAGAATAAAAAAGGGGCTCGTAAAATTCAATTCAATTCATTTGATTTGCTCGAGTGTTGTGTTACAACAAAGAATGGCAATACATAAATCATACACAATGAACAAAGAACAAACATGCGTTTCAAAGCAGCAAACAGTAAAAGGCACAGCAATTTTTCGATGATGTTGATGTCTGGGGGTTGCTGTGGTCTAGAGGTATACATCTGTGCAGGGTCTGGCCAATAGTAAGAGCAAGATCTGGTAGTGGATTGAGAACAGTGGATATGGTCAATGGAGTAGTGGATGAAAGAGAATCTCTGTATGTTTCAAATGAGGGGTAGCGGAGTATGAAGTGTTACTTTTCTTTTACTTCCTTTAGAGTACATATTGAGCATATTATAATTTGTTTTGGAGTAGCGTCCAGTTTCGATACAGTTTGTTTAAGGTATGAGTCTGACATCTCGACTGTGGGCAGCTCCTTTAAAAGTAGAATGATTGGCACTAGACCGTGACGTGCTATTTGCATGTAATTGAAGTATAGTAGCGCAGCTAACATGTGTAATGTGTTACCCTATATTAGTGAAATCCGATCGAGCCATTGAATCATTTGATCCTTTTGGATAGATACAATGGCGTGGTCAGTTACTCATAGTACTTAGAATCTCCATAGATTTGTGAGTTTCTTTTGATTTGAACCGATCAGTAAGCTCGCTACACCAATCCGCTGCTAGGCTTGGTTTTAATTTCATAGCTGCCCAAATTATCTTTGTCAACCTGTAACAGATATCGGGTCTCGTAAATAGCCAGTCTTCTGTTATTAACAGTCTACATGTAATGAAAAGCAACCACGTGGATGAAAATTGAAATATACGAGGTTATATAATATGACTTGTTAGTAGCAAACATGTTCATGACTTCACGTGTTCGTGCAGTTGTTTAAAGGATCAATTCCTACACATTTGGAGAACAGACATTATGATTTCTTCCAGAGGTATTTTTATGAAGCTATTGAAATTTATTTTAAATTCGAAAGTTGTAATTCTGATATTCCAAAAAAATCTATCCAAATTATTACTAAAATTTAGAACCTGTAACCACCCACTACAGATAGAAATTGGCAAAGGGACCATTAAACCTAGAAATGAACGTATATGTACATTCTGTTGAGATGTAACGAATTGTAAGAATAAAGAAAAAAAAATCACCACCTTTTCGGAACAGACCAAAGTGTTAATGAAATTTGTTAGAATCATTTTGATGCACCCTGTATAACGCTGTTTAACCGCCATTTACAAAGGGCTATACAGATTTATCAGGAAAAACAGATCAGATGAATTGTCTATACAAGGCAGAAATATCTAGACTCGAATTGTTGGTGGACTCTTCTTCACTCACAGTGCGTTCTCGCGTTGTGGCGAGATTTTACCGAGTTTCCAATGCGCATTTGGTGTGAACACGTCATAGAGCATAATTGCTATTAGGTACAAGTAACTTTCAAATTCCCGAAGTTTCCAGTAGGAATTGGTGTGAACACGTTATAGCGAATAAATGATACTGGGTACCACATCTTAGATTATCATTTGCGGCCCATCGTTAGTGTATTCACATATACTGCAGCACAGAGAATCGTGGTTACACCAAAAATGGCGGTCAGATACATGCTCACGTTTTTTCATGTCTTTCAGCGTTCAATACAATTTTATAAATACAAACATGAACTCAAGCTCAACAGGAGCAATGTGAAACAGGCATATTTTCTCGTTGTATGTAGTTTGAGGGTCCTTTTGAGACTATTTGCATAACCTTCCGAGCCTAAGGTAAATTCAAAATGGCGGTCATTAGAGTGGACTGAATAATTGCGTTTCGTCATTTTTTCTTCAGAATTGCTGCCTTTATGCATAAAATTGCTCAAAATTATTCACACCAGATAATTAGCTAATATTTTGCGCTGAGGATATTGCATAAATATATTTTTTTTCAAATCTGACTTGAAAATCGAACAGAAAATCTATTATTAAATCATGACGTCACTGTGACGTCATTAGAGCGACCATCTTTCAGTGTTCTACTTTTCTTTGAAAAATGAATGCATTAAACTGTACGTGCCAGTCTGTTTATATGATACAGAGAAAAGTAGGTATTTATCTCCGGAATTAGTAATTTTCAAAACATATTCAAGAACGGTGTAGTTAATAATATACCTATACCCAAGTGTGTTACTTTTTTGGAAAGCCCACTTCTCTTAGAATAGGATAGAACCTTTAATGAAAAATGATCCATTTCGTCTTCAGTGGTTAAAACTGACAGTTATTTCCGAAAATATACAAATTTGAGATGGCATCCACCCCAACGTTGCACAACAAGCATTGAGCAACAATCTAGCATGGATGCCTGCATCTAAAAAAAAATTATTAAACCTTTTGATTCCGGGTTATCATTATTCGCTTTATATCATTATATGGAGGGCGGGGAAAATATGGATAATCCTTGACAAGACTAATTGCATCTGAGTTTTCCGCACTGCTATTCAATTCTCAGTGTTCATACAATTCTTTTGTGCAGTGTGGTGCTTCTTTGGGATTTATTTCGAACCGCCAAGGGAAAGCTGACTGCTATCTGCCTTTTGCTAGACTTTGTGTTCGATAATTCCGTTGATGTCTCTTATCTGACCATTCTTCATATCTGAGCAGTGAACAGTTCAATTTCCAGAAACCTCATCATCCTATCTCCTATTTTGCAAATTGAAGCTTTTGAAATTATTTTATATATTTACATTGGTTTGCGAACATATAATATGGCTTGTTCCCAATTTTGGTTTCGTCGTGTATAGTATATCTTCTAATATTTTCGTGTCCAGGCCAACGGATTGGTTTCCTACAATGACATTTGGGACCGCATTTCTAAAGTTTCTCAAATTTGGCGATACATATCGCATGCTGATAGCACTGGACGACGGCTGAATTATGAATGACGGACCAGACGCTTGTAATTATAGTAGGAGAAAAAAACTGTGATCCCGTAACCAATTTGAGACTTGGTTACAAAATAAAGGAAAGTCGGACCAGTTCGAGATATTGATTGGTTCGATGTCTCAGAAGGGTTCACAAAGGCTAAACCAAAAGTAAAAACACGGAGAAGTGTGCCGAAAAAGATGGACTTGCGACACTATCAACAAAAGTTAGGGAATTTCCACTGACTAGGATCCAAATCCGATTTGATAGTCAGAAATGTGGAAGCCATATCTAAGGTCACCCTTCTCGCATAGTACTGTGTATGGTGTATAAACAGGTGCTTTCTGGGTCCAGGAATTCACTTTCACATTTCAAAAATGTGATCTTTTCAACTTTGAAGAGAGAAATATAACCGTATTTTGCATGAGAGATTGGATGATACCCTTTCCCAGCAAACTTCTGTTTTTAATTACGTTACGGATATTGATCTGCCCCGGGTTATGTGAAGGATGCGCGACGTTCATATGAGAAAAAATCCTTTGTATGTGACGATTATAAAGGTGATACGTCGGTTCTTTCAAATAATAACTACCTATACCCTACGTTACAGGCAGTAGCTATATACTGCGTACCTTCGCTGTAGTATACGAGTAGTAGTGTTACGTGATTACAGCGCATATTGACCTCATTTCGACCTCATTTCAAGGTCACAGAGGTCAAGTGCAGTATAGCTCCGGCAGAAGGACCAAAAGCTACCTCCAATCCAAATGTATTCTTCCGCGGTCATGCGGTTATGTTTGGCGGTGATTCGGTCTCGGGAAAAAGCTTCCGCGGAGAAAAAGTAGTCCCTAGATAAAATGGTCCGATGGGGTCGAGTGAGGTATCAAAGTGAAGCTTAGGTGAAGGGGCATCTAATGGGCTGGGTGTGGGGTTGACATAGCGGCCTTCTGCGCATGCGCGGTGGCCGAAGGGTATGAAAATAGCCGTTTTGAGATGTAGGGGAGCCCCTAATGGTCGAATGGGGTCGAGTGAGGTATCAATGTGAAGCATTCATGAAGGGGCATCTGATGGGGTGGGTGTGGGATTGAAATATCGGCATTCTGCGCATGCGCGGTGGCCCAAGGGTATGCAAATAGCCGTGTTGGAGCTAGAGGAGCCCCTAATGGTCGAATGGGGTCGAGTGAGGTATCAAAGTGAAGCCTAGGTGAAGGGGTATTTGATGGCTGGGTGGGTGCATGTAAAATTTTTCCTGAAAAAAAAAAAACGAAAAACGGACTTTATCGAAAAATCCGGGAAAATGCCTATATGGGGTATGAGGGGTATATAGGTCGCCGGGCTTAACGGGGCTTGTCTATCAACAGAGTTATCTTCCCCTAGTTCCAGGGTGGGTGTATGTAAAATTTTCCTGAAAAAATACGGAATACGGACTTTATCCTAAATTACGGGAAAATGCCTATATGGGGTATGGGGGGTATAGGACCATCCTGGGAAACCTTCTTCTATACATTTGCGGTAGGGTTGTGGGGTCTCGTTTTACTCGTCTCGTCATTTAGAACATGATAAGAAGTGTCCCCGTGCGAATCGGTGAAATTTTTGAAAAAAGTCACCGAACCTCATTTTGTCCCATACTGGGGTATAGGATCAATGTTTGTCCCCCTGGGAAACGTACTTCTATACATTTGCGCTAAGAACATGATAGGAAGTGTCCCCGTGCGAATCGGTGAAATTTTGAAAAAGTACGATATAGCCCCATATAGACATAGCTCCCCTAGCTCCAACACGGCTATTTGCATACCCTTGGGCCACCGCGCATGCGCAGAATGCCGATATTTCAATCCCACACCCACCCCATCAGATGCCCCTTCATGAATGCTTCACATTGATACCTCACTCGACCCCATTCGACCATTAGGGGCTCCCCTGAAATTTTGAAAAAGTACGATATAGCCCCATATAGACATATATATATAAATATATATTCCCATACTGGGGTATAGGACCGATGTTTGTCCCCCTGGGAAACCCACTCCTCGACATTTGCGGTAGGGTTGTGGGGTCTCGTTTTTCACGTCTCGACATTTAGAACACGATGGGTAGGGTTGCGGAGCGAATTGGTGAAATTTTTGAAAAGAGTCACCAAGGCCTGGGTAGGCCCATAGGCCTATACTGCATGGCTATGGGTGTATAGGCCCATACGGGGTGGACATGTTGCAGTCTAGGTGAGTCCCTAATGGTCCAATGGGGTCGAGTGAGGTCTTATTTTGAAGCTCTCGTGAAGGAGCACTTGACTACACTAATGGTTCGTCCGTGTTCAATAGTCTGCGCATGCGCAGTCTGGCCGTAGTATAGAAAACAGGCATTTTGGGTGCTATGTAGAGATGAGCTAATCACGGTTCGAATGGGTCGTGTGAGGTGTCAAAGTGAAGCTTGTGTGGGGTAGTCAGAATGGTGTGTTTTTGAATGCATGTCGCGTTAATCTGCGCATGCGCAGTTGGTTGTAGTAAGTAAAGTGGCCATTTTGGGGCAGTGAAGGAAGGTATTTGGGGTCGAGATGGGCTATTCACGGTTCGAATGCGTCCTGGAAGGTGTCATCTTGTAGTTCTCGGGGTGTACATTCCGATTTGAGGATGTTCTCGTCATCTGTGACGTCATCGGTGACGTCATCGGTACGAGTAGTAAGTAAAGTGGCATTTTGGGCAGTGCACATGAAGGTATTTGGTGGTCGAGATGGGCTATTCACGGTTCGAATGCGTCCTGGAAGGTGTCATCTTGTAGTTCTCGGAGTGTACATTCCGATTTGAGGGATGTTCGCGTCATCTGTGACGTCATCGGTGACGTCATCGGTACGAGTAGTAGCGAAAGTGGCACATTTTCGGGCAGTACATGAAGGTATTTGGGATCGAGATGGGCCATTCACGGTTCGAATGCGTCCTGGAAGGTGTCATCTTGTAGTTCTCGGGGTGTACATTCCGATTTGAGGGATGTCCGCGTCATCTGTGACGTCATCGGTGACGTCATCGGTACGAGTAGTAGCGAAAGTGGACATTTTCGGGCAGTACATGAAGGTATTTGGGGTCGAGATGGGCTATTCACGGTTCGAATGCGTCCTGCAAGGTGTCATCTTGTAGTTCTCGGGGTGTACATTCCGATTTGAGGGATGTCCGCGTCATCTGTGACGTCATCGGTGACGTCATCGGTACGAGTAGTAGCGAAAGTGGACATTTTCGGGCAGTACATGAAGGTATTTGGGGTCGAGATGGGCTATTCACGGTTCGAATGCGTCCTGGAAGGTGTCATCTTGTAGTTCTCGGGGTGTACATTCCGATTTAAGGGATGTCCGCGTCATCTGTGACATCATCAGTGACGTCATCAGTACGAGTAGTAGCGAAAGGGGGTATTTTGGGTGCTATGTAGGGGTGTGTTTGGGGTAGAGAGGCACCATCCTTGGTTCGAATGGGTCGTGGAGGGTGTCAAAGTGAAGATTGTGTGGGGTAGAGTCAGAATGGCGTGTTTTTGAATGCAAGTCGCGTCAATCTGCGCATGCGCAGTTGGTTGTAGTAAGTAAAGTGGCCATTTTGGGGCAGTACATGAAGGTGTTTGGGGTAGAGAGGGGCTATTCACGGTTCGAATGCGTCCTGGAAGGTGTCATCTTGTAGTTCTCGGGGTGTACATTCCGATTTGAGGGATGTTCGCGTCATCTGTGACGTCATCGGTGACGTCATCGGTACGAGTAGTATCGAAAGTGGCCATTTTCGGGCAGTACATGAAGGTATTTGGGGTCGAGAGGGGCTATTCACGGTTCGAATGCGTCCTGGAAGGTGTCAAAGTGAAGCTTGTGTGGGGTAGAGTCAGAATGGTGTGTTTTTGAATGCAAGTCGCGTCAATCTGCGCATGCGCAGTTGGTTGTAGTAAGTAAAGTGGCCATTTTGGGGCAGTACATGAAGGTATTTGGAATCGAGAGGGGCTATTCACGGTTCGAAGCCATCTTCAATGACCAAGCAACGTCCTTCAAATTAAATCTGGCGTTTGGTTATGTGCTGCAGCATAAGGAGACAGATCAAGTCCGATACCTTTACCCGAGCAGTAACATCCGGGTATTTGACCAACCGTTTACCATCATTAACCGGGCGTCGCTAGAGACGATGCTGGAGAACCTGGCCACCGTGGATCCCTTGGAATGGGCCCAACAACAACGCCCCAACACCAAATGGATAGTGGAGAGGGTCACCAATGTTACGTTCTTCGTGGTTAAGAAACTGACCACCACCCCCATCGGATGAAAGTATTCACCCATGCGCTGATAGATACTCAGAATGCACAAACAACTATCTGAGGATATGTGGCCTCAACGGTATCCTGACCTGGCCGACGATGATTAGAATAAACGGTTCAGAGCGAACATGGCCGAAGATGGAACTTTCTGAAATGGAGACTTCGGATTGGACAAGAATACATCTAACGGACAGGAACGAATATGAAACATGCAAATGGTGGCCTCTGATTGGATAAGAATCTTCTTGAATTGTAAATATACCCAACGCAGCTCCCCCAGCGTGGGTATGATGTAACATTGGGGAGAATAAACTATATGAAAAAAACTTCTTGTTGTTGTTGTTCTCTCATGTGTCATCCTTGTTGTTGTCGCTGTTGTTGTTCTCTCTCTGGTCTATATCATGGCGTTATGTTAGAGTGTTAAGGTGTAACGACGGGCGTTGACGGGCATCACCGCATTTCGAAGAATTAGTGACAATTCCATGGAATATCAGAGCTTCTGAGCTGTTTCACCAGGGCGTTGAAGCATTAAGAATGGTGTTGGTGGGCGTTGCTACAAGATGACACCTCACACGGTCCATTTGGACCGCGGATGGTCCATCTCTACACCAAATAACATCTTCACTGCTAAAAAAGGCCCACTTTCGCTACAACTTGTACTAATGACGTCACCAATGACGTCACAGATGCTATAAATATCCCTGAAATCAGGGTCTATACTCCGAGAGCTACAACATGATACCCCACACGACGCATTCGCAACACGGATGGTCCATCTCTACACC